>CAJNDT010001090.1:0-20000 GCA_905221615.1 Symbiodinium sp. CCMP2592 | reverse complement strand
CAACATATACACAGCCACCGACATGTGCAACACGGCATTGTTCTGTGAGTGTATATATATATATATATACATATAACAAAGCGATATGCGTGCTATTTTGCTGAAAGTGTTCGCGTGTCCGAAGATGCATCGCATGCAGCACATATATACACATGTGTGTAGTACATGTATGTGTATATATATATATGTGTAAACATATGTGTGTGTGTCTGTATGTCAATACATATATATATATATATGTATATGTATATGTCACAGTGCAGGACAAAGGGCGATATGCCCCTGGCCAACGTCATCAGTTGAGGTGCTCGCGGGAGCAACATCGCCCATGACCTGCAAGGCCACTGGTTGGAAATGCCGAGCAACATGTATATATATATATATATATATATAGATGACCATATACATGTACCCGCATGGACTTGGAATGTTCCATTCTCTATGTACATATACATACGTATGTATATGTATATATATATATATATATATAGATAACTTCTGGAACAATAGCTCTCGGCCTCGTTGTCGCTGTCGCCAATCTCAATGAAGGAATCCTCGGGCCTTGTTTGTGGAGCAGAAGTGGCTTCCGTATTTTGACTGATTTGTATGCAAGTACACATATATATATATATATATACATATGCACATATACCTACATACATGCATCCACGTACATGCATGTATATATATATATATATATACATACAAGAAAGTTTGAACCTATGTGTATATATACAAGTTGTGTATGCACATGTGTGCATATCTATGACTATATAAGTATATATATATATATATATACATTTGTATATATATATATATATATATATATATATACATGTGTATATATAAATGTAATGTATGTATGTATGTGTTTACACATATCTGCATATTCACATATACACATAAAAAGAGCCCTGCTTGTGAATGTGTGCACACACAACATGTGGGACGGCCATGAATGTATTCCAAGTTGCTGGTCTATATGCAACATCGACAAGAACGTCATGTTCACACTGACTATCACATGCTTTCGTGAACGGGTACCCGTTGAGTGTGACCCTGAGAGTGCATCCATGCTGCAAGACGTAGGGCACTGCCGGCACACCATCCCACGGAAGCGTATCAACGGCGTCTGGCTGGATATTCCTGAACAGGTGCAGCGAGACAAAGGCAGCCTTGTATGTATGCAAACCGCAGACACACCACCGAGCTGTGCACGGCTAGGTCTCACAGACCATGAAATGTACAGGTCTGCATGATTTCACAAACTCATGCAAAGGGAAAGCCTTGTATAATCGTGTGACGATAGGTGTGCAAACTCGAACGACGATTCTGCAACATATACGAAGATATATATGTACATGCATGTATATATATATATATATATATATATGAAAAGACACATGTAATGTCTCTGCGTGTGTTTGTGTGTGTAGAGAGAGAAAGAATTCTGTGCATGTAAGCGTATGTATATATATATATATATATACACACCATATGTATATCTATATATATATGTACATGTACAGATATACAGGACATATCTATATATGTGTATGTGTGTGTGCTTATATACATATATATATATATATATATATATATATATATGTGTGTGTGTCTACATGTACATGTAAGGTTACGTCCTGCATAAACCGTTCAATCACGAGACACATAAACCCACGTGACCAAAAATGTATGTGTGTATATATATAAACACATGCAAATTATATATATTTATATATATATATACACAGGTCTATACATACAACCCCTATTCATCTAGAACTACACACAAATGCTCTATAATACACACTTACACATATGTACACATGCATGCAGGTCTATGTCGATTTCGGGCTTAGGGTTAAGGGTTTCCTAGCAATGTAGCAGCATACGTAGGTTTGGGGCTTAGGGCTACTGAGGGTTCTAGACTTATACGGATCATAAGATTTCTGCTTGTGCTCACCTGTATACATGAGGTCTCTCGCACCAATGCCGCACAGGTGTCTCCCCAGCAATGGCCGCTCGCATTGCTCGGTGCTTCAACTGAAGCTTCAGCTTCGCCAGCTGCAGCTTCAAAGATGCTCGCCGATCTGTCGCATCACAACATGGCATGGGCTATCTTCAAACTTGCATGAATGCATGAGCTTCAGCTAGAACGATATGCAATCCCAATCGAGAACAAAACAATCTCTGCACCTCGCACAGGCTGCGACGAGGTGGCCCGTGCAGCTTCCACATCTGCTTTCGTCGGCGCAATCGTAGTCGGCTCCACGGTCGAACCCTGATCTCTCGAACCTTGCTCTTCCTCACTCTCAGACACCAGGTCCACCATACGAAGTACACCGTCGCCCTCAACAAAGGCAGAAGGAACCTGTCCCGATGCCTCTGACGGATGCTCACAGCCGGGAACACTAACCTCACCCTCTGCATTGCAGTCGACAGGCATGTCTTCGGGCGGAAGCTCACAGCCGGGAACACTAACCACCTCACCCTCTGCATCGCAGTCAACAGGCATGTCTTCTGGCGGAAGCTCACAGCCAGCAACACTAACCTCACCCTCTGCCGGAAGCTCACAGCAACCAACACTAACCTCAGCCACCGTCACGTCTTCGGCCGCAGTCTCCGAGGTGCCAGAAGTATTCGTAGCTGGGCTTGGAGTCGTGGCCGGGCTTGGAGTCGTGGCTGGGCTTGGGATGATAGGGGTTGTCTTTGTGTTCAATCGCAGTCTCTTGCGAACCGGAGCCTTGCCTATCGATGCCTTTGTGAGGGCTATGTCATTCGGAACACCGACAGGAAAGGTGCCACTAATGATGCAATCGAACAGTTCCTCAGCTGTGCAAGATATAGAAGCCCCAACAATCCCAGGTTTGCCACAATCCAACTGTGCCTTTAATCCAACGAATGCAATGCGGCCCCGATGCTGAGACCTCCTGAACTTCATCATCCCGTCGTGTCTTCGATCGGCCCTGCAAACGACTGTGGAGGTTCAGGCTCTTCTTAATCACCCAAGCTGCCGCATTGCATTGGCTCAAGGTCATGTCAACCTCGAAGTTGTCATGTCATTCTTTACATGATCACTGAATCACATATCTATTTCCACACAGTTTCTTGCATACGAAAAACACTCCAGCGCTCGGCGACTTGCATCAGTGCCCATTCAAGAGTCGGAATCCCAAGGAGGTTGGGATTGAACATCAATCTCGGCATCACTGCACTGAGCAAAACCTGGGCTGTGCAGACACACACACACACATACAAATAATGCGAACTTAGACATTCCATAAGGGTTACGTTGCATGCTTATGCAAGTTACCTATATGCATACATATATATATATGTATATGTATGTATTTGTGTATATATATACACACATATATGTATATATATATATATATATATAACGTGGAAGCATATTTATTTATGTACAGTGTGTATATAGGTATGTGTGCATACATACATACATATATATATATATATACATAAATATGCTTGTGTATGTATATGCATATGTACAAATATGCTTGTGTATGTGTGCATATATATATATACATACATAAATATATATATATATATATATATATGCACATGTACACATGCGTAAAGTAATGTATTTGTGTCTGCATGCATGCCAATATATCTCAATACGTGTATATATGCATGTGTGTATGTGTGCAGGAGCAAAGCCCTTAGAGACAGCAGTGATAAGAACATATAGATATGTGTATGTATAAAGACACATGTCTGCACATGCGAGCATCTGTAGTATCTACACACATGAAGTGTCTTGGGAAAACACGATATACACATACCTATATACATATACATGTACACATGCATGTATATATATATATGTGTGTGTACACATGTGTGTACATATGCATGCACACACTCATGCATACTAAAACCCTTATGGATGTGGGAATTCCATCACTACTGGAATCTTCACCAACGAATCCAATGCACTCATGAGGCACCAAGGAGTATAGCTATGAGCGATATGAGCTCAGGCCGCCGTCGCTGCGGACAGGTACATATAGTATATGTATTTGGATACCTCGGGTATTGGCACAAGCGAGAAGCTTTGTTCTGCTTGATTGTCTCCGACCTGATCGTGATCTTATGCTTCTTTTCCTTCTTCTTGTCTTTCTTGTCCGATGGCGGCAATACGACGAACTCCTCGACCAAAAGAACCCTGGCCTTAAGCACCTTGTGGTTGCAGATATCCTTGGAATGCTTCACATGCGGTCGTCATGTTCCTAATACACACACTCTCTCTCTCTCTCTCTCTCTCTCTCTTCCACCCACTCGCTCTCTCACTCTCTCTGTCGCTATCTCTCTGTCCCTCTTCATCTCTATATTCCTCTTGCATATAAAGGTTCCTCGACCAGCTGAAATGCAGCGAGGTTGTCGTCGGCATTCAGCACACAGTGAGAGGGAGGAGCAGCATCAGAGCTGAAGGAAGCCATTGGACCGGATGGTCTATGTATCTTTACGAGTATCTCAAGCTTTGCCGGACGTCGGTTTGCACGTCTGGGGCCTAAAGTGTCGTGCTCCAGGCTAAGACTTCTACAGAGTGGCACCGATATGTATTATAGTGCACCTGAAAGGTCTAAAAGACTTAGCTACAATTTAGGGCTTTTGGGTTTAAGCCTTAAGGTTTCGGGTTTAGGGTTTAGGGACTTGGTTACAAAATAATCACAATAACCGTCAGCCTGGCTGTCCTTCCTGCAGCCTCGTGCCATCGTGTCACTGCCGAACAGCTGGAGTCGATGTGCTTCTTCCTACAAACCTATACTCCCTCAAAGTTGCCTCTATAGGAGGTGCGAGAGAATAAACCCGATAAGTGCACCCAGCCTATATATATATGCTCACCCCCCCCCCGGTGACAGACCACGGGTCTAAAAAACACCGTGCACAACGATATTCTGTGAAGCAAAACCGTTACATGAGGTATATAGTATAGCACCAGACGTGCGGCACATGAGTTACGTAATAGTCTTGTGGTAGTATCGGTATTAGGGTGAGTATTGTTATTAATATTAGTACTATTGCTTGCTGTAAGTATACGTATCAATATTGCCAACTATAAATTAGTGTTAGTGCTCATGTTCGTGTTAGAGTTAGCGCTAGTGCCAGTGTCAATGTCAGTAATACAGCACCACTGCTACGAGTAGTATCAGTATCAGTCTTAATGCTGGGTTTAACAGCAGCTTATATTCGCAGAAGTGCTAGTATTAGTATCAATATTAGAACTAGTTAGTTTTGATATGTTAGTATATTGATAGTCTCGTATATTAGCAGATTAGTATATCAATACATCAATGTATTCGGACAGCAAAATATTTGCATACTTGTATACTAGTATATTTTACATGTTAGTACAACTGGTGCATGACTACACTACTATACTGCTGTATTAGCTTACTAGTATATTGACATACCAGTATATTCGTACGTTAGCATATTAGTGTACGAATATGTGTACTATATTACTGTTTTATCTAATCATGTATAAGTATATCAGTATGTTGGCATATTAGTATACGAACTTGTCATGTCGGTATTCTTGCATAGTGCAGTAGCCGTATATGATTATAGTCACATATTCGTATAGTATATTCATACAACAACGAGAAGTATATTGATACATTGGTATATGGGTATATGCCTATGCCAAAGCATTAATACATGAATGCACTGATGTATATATCTGTATCTTAAGATAGTGGTACGTATTTTATGTACATGAGTATATGCAGGTGTCTATTAGTAATGGTATTAGTTTTCATATCAATATGAATATACTATTGGTATTCGTAGGAGTATTAATGTCAATACTAGTAGAAGTAGGACTATTTATACTCGTAATAGCCATAATATGAGTGTTCATGCTGGTAATACTAGTGGCATTCTTGAATATGCAGCAGATTATCAAAGTCCGTATTAGTGTTGGTGATAGCACTACTGTTAACGCACAAGGGTTTACGTATTCGTATTCGTAGGAGTATAAATAGCTATGTAAATATTGATGTTAGTATAGATTTTGTGTTAAGTATTAGCAGTAGTGTTAGCGTTAGTACTAGCATATTATTGATGATATACATTCGAAAGAATGTTTGTATTGTTATTACTCTTGACCACGTGAAATTCTAACAGTTGAATTCATGAGTGAGTTAAAGGATTTGTATTTTAATATGGTGGTATGCATGTTTATGTACATTAGTACATACAGGTGTGTGTTAGTATTGGTATTATTATACATTATTATCAATATGAATATGGTTATTGATATGCGTAGGAGTACTAAGAGCAATACTAATCAATCTTAGTATTTGTGTTATGCATATTCGTACTAAGCTTTATAGAAGTGTAATATTAGTAGTAATGCTGGTATTAGCTTGAGCATTCAACAAATGATCAATGTCAGTATGTTCAATGGCAATACTATATGTAGGAGTATCAATACATATATGTATATATAGATATACAGATAGATAGAGAGATATTCGTGTAAATATGGGCATGAGTATTGACAGCCCTTGCCTTTGCAAGTAATCTGGTCCGATGCGGAGACTAGCACGACAAGGCGCGCGGGTGTCCTACCAAGAAAGGAATTACAGAGCACACGTGTATGGATGAGGGTTGTGCTGATACACTACATAGTAAGCACTACACAGTAATCTTACTTGAGTCATATATAGAACAGATTCCAGCATTTCCAAAATTTCCAAAATTTCCAAAATTCTCTCCCCTAACTTTCCGCATTTCCAAAATTTCCAAAATTTCCAAAATTTCCAAAATTTCCAAAATTTCCAAAATTTCCAAATTTCCAAAATTTCCAAAATTTCCAAAATTTCCAAAATTTCCAAAATTTCCAAAATTTCCAAAATTTCCAAAATTTCCAAAATTTCCCGACCTAGTCGACAGGATTTTTCCAAAACATAAGGGCGGACTTTTTGGAAATTTTGGAAATTTTGGAAATTTTGGAAATTTCGGAAATTTTGGAAATTTTGGAAATCCGGAAAGTTAGGGGAGAGAATTTTGGAAATTTTGGAATTGGAGGCTTTGAAAGCTGAGTGCCCCCTCCCCCCGATCACAGACCATGCACTACGACTGAGTCGAAAGGGCATGGTCTGTCATGGGGGGGGGGGTGACCATATATATATATATATATATATATATATACCTATAGTCTCCATTGTAGTTCCTTTTTGTGGTTTAACCAGTTTTATAGTAGGGATCCGAAAAGCTAACCCCAAAAAGGAAGTACAATGGAGACTATAGGTATATATAGTATATATCTATAGTCCCGTTAAGCGTTGTTTATGTTCTACGAACTATATATATCTTTTGGCTCCACGGTACTTTCTTTTTGGGAACAAAACTTCTAGGGTCTCTAGGGTCTTCAATATTTCTTGAATATGTTATATTATAAAAGAAACTACCATGGAGTCCTATAGGATGCGTGTATATATATATATATATATATATATAATGATATATCCGTATACGTATGTATTCCCTATAGAGACCGTATATAAGCCCTACAAGCACCACACAAGCCCTACATCAACCCCAAAAAATGCCGAACCCAAAGCCCTATGTGAATCACTGCTGATCAATCCCTCGCATGACGAAGAAAAGCGCGAGCCCAGTCTCACCTTCGGAAAACCAACACCCAGAGACCGACGGCTCGCTAGGGCCTCCAGAAACACTTCCAAGAACCCTAGAATAGGACCATACCCAATAGAAATGTAGGCGATGTAGTTGTGTAGACGTCCCGGTTCATAGAAAGATGCTATATATGGGCATTATGGGGAATTCAGCTATACGGTTATATTCAGACATACAGGGATGTTTCAAAGCACTTTCGAACAGTCAGGCCATACACACCCAAGCCCTTTGTAGACCCAAAGCGTGTCATCATGAGAAGAGCAGATCCCTCTACCTCGTCTTTATGTAGACTGTACTGCAGGAAGCCTGGAGCCGTGAGAATTCGTTCGAAACCCTGCACCTCATGTAGCTCTTTAGGAACCGATTGTTTGGGGCTTGGGTGCAGAGACCACAGGATATGGTACACACTCAATTGTTCCTGTGTAGATTTACCGTATATCTCTAAATATGAATATATCAACACTGGCCGCTTGACCCTACATGGTAAATCACCTGCTCCCTTCCCCAAAACAAAGCCAGTCCATCTTGCGAACCAGCGACCACTGTGCCGTCGACGAAAGCAGAGATGCCGGCGAGCAGACGGGTTGAGGTTTAGGATATATATATATATATATATATAGGTACTGAGATATATATAAGCTACATGAGGTTGTCAGGGTATATATAGATATAGATATATCTATAAATATATGTATGTCTATATATATGGGGCCCCTTATACAGTGTATTTCTGGGATGAGGGTACATATAGATGGTGTATATAAATATAATATATACATACATACACCTATAGTCTCCATTGTTGTTCCTATTTGGGGTTACCTTGTAGGATCCTTGTTACATATTTTTTAAAACCAAACAAGGAACATCAAGGAACTACAATGGAGACTATAGATGTATGTCTATATTTATCGAGGGTACAGCCCTGAAGCAGGTGGGCTCTCGGAGTTCACAGGCCGGTTTCCGAAGACTGTCTTAAATTGTACTGTCTATAGATTTAATAGGTATTGGGTCTAAAAGGTTTCTAAGGTTTAGGGTGACATATATATATATATATATATATATACATAGCATGACACATATATACCTATTCTTTTCACTACACACAACGACATCTGCAAGGACTGCTACCACCAAGTGTTACATTTATACTTTCATATGCCTGTGAGTACTCGTATGTACAGGAGATAGCACAACTGTTTCCTATCTACGATGCGAGAGCCAGCGAGAGCGTCCCAGATGCCAATTACGCCATGCCTTCATGATGATCCCCTTAAAAGCGCTGCTATGAAGTCCACCCCCTGCTGTAAAGTCGTTTAGAACAAGATTCCTAGATCAAACCCCAGAAACCAAAAAAAAGTGGCACACAGGTAAGGTGTCACCCAAAAACAGGTCAGACCAAAAAAAACTAGTCATACCAAATATTTTTGTCAGGCCCCCAAAAAGAACACCATCGGAGGCTTCAGGTACATTACATAGGACCCTTTGGGAACCCTAAACCCCAGATCGAACAAAAAAAAGAAAAACGTCCCTCCAGCTTCTGTCTGCCTTGCGAATGCTCGTCCAAGAGCGCAGCGCGAGCCGGGGGCGCAAGCAAGGTGGGTGACGTTCCTCAAAGCGGGTTTGAGATTTAGGAGCGAGAGGCCCAGAGCTTCCAAAATCCCTTAATTCAGGAATTTACCCTAAATTGTAACAGGATCCCTAATATGATTTATGGTATATTCCTGTGTTAAGGGAGTTTGGAAGGTCTGGGGGGCTTAGGACAAGGACCTTAACAATGAGAGTAGGCTTTACTTTAAAGGGTTCATAGTCAGGGCCCGAACGGTTGAAAACTTGTTTCGTGGGTCCACACGGTTCACGGCGTGATATTCAAGCGCACTTGGAGGGTCGGGGGACTTAGTAAGTAGTTAATAAGTAGAGTTATAGGTACCCTAAAAGGGATCAAAATTGGGGTTATGGCACTTAGAAGTCTTTAACATAACTAGGTACTAAGTCCTCCGACCCTCCAAGTACGGACAGGAAGTCATTCGAGGCCCAAGTACATATGGGTGGTTGTCAAAATTGTGGTCCCTTTTTGGGTCCTTAATATAGTACGGCACCTAATATTTAGGGACCCAAAAAGGGACCCTAATTTTGACAACCACCCATATGTTTGAGGGTTTAGGGTTTAGGGCCGAGAGTTCAGGTTTGGGGTTTATAGAGTCTATACATGGTTAGTCCTCTAAATTGAGGGTTTTCCGGGTGCCGTACTTTTATGTGGGATCTATTTTCCGACGCCCTAGAAGCCTGAAGACCAAAAACCCTAAGACCATCTAAAACCTTCAAGAACACTAATCGCAGCGTTATGGGACTATGGGTAAGCATCAGAAACCGTCAAAGAAGGCCGAAGCCTAGAGTAGTAGAACCCCACCCTCCACTGACAAAATACCAGAACGTGCCCTAAGGGTCCATGTGCCCAAATGCTTTAGACTTCGGCCCTAAGTACTCCCTATGTAGGTACTTTGGGCTCAACGCATATACTGTTTGGGCACATGGACCCTTAACCCCTGAACCCTAAACCCCTATGGTAGCCTTAAGGGAACCCTTAAGGAAGACTGCAAAAGAGTTCCTAATTATCATGGACCCTCAGGGATGACCATGCCCAGCGTCTCGAGAAACGCCGGAGCCGGGATGTCAGTGCTGAAGTCCCGATGCACGTGGCCTGCGGTATGATGGATCCCTCAGGCTCCGTGGGCCTACGTAGTGTATACCTACCTGGACCCTACGGAACCTACCTTTTTTAGGGTTCCCTGATATGATTTCTTTACATAAGTCCTTAAGAAGGTAGGTTATTTGGAGCTAAGATAGGCCTTAAAGTTAAAGTACCTTGTTAGGAATCCCTGTAAGGCCTGAGTATCCTGCATCGTGTGTATATATATATATATACATATACATATACATATATATATATATACTTTCAGACCTTAAAGGACAGTACCGTTCCAGGAATCCCCTGTAGGGCCCAAGTATATACTATATAGGCGCATAGTATACACGAAGGCCTTAAAGCTAAAAGTACCCTTTTTAGGAACCTCATTAAGGCCCAAGGGCCTAAGTACATACTAGATCGATGCACGAGGCCCACTCTCAGTCTTCGAGCTCAAGGCTACATCGGAGACCTACGCTTACCCTTGGGCTCAAACATACCCTAACCCAAAGGCTCCATGCACCTTTATAGTAGATACTTAAGCCTTAAAGGGGTCCCTTTATAGGTACTTTAAGCACTAAGTATATACTATATGGGTACATGGAGCCTTTGGGTAAGGGTCCATGTACCCAAATACTACATGCTTTGGCCCTACAGTACTCCCTATGTAGGTACATTGGGCCCAAAGTATATACGGTTTGGGTACATGGACCCTTGGGGACATGCTAAAGGCCCCACAGGGGGTTTCAGAAAACAGGGGACCTGCGTAGAGACTCCAAATAGTAGGTGGATCATTCCCAAAGGCTCCATGTACCCATAAGGTAGGTACTTAGGCCTTCAAGTACCCATATAGGGACCCCTTTAAGGCCTAAGTACCTGGGTACATGGAGCCTTAGGCCGGTGCAAACCATCCTGAACTTGAATGCCGTGAATACCCCGAAGCCTAGACCCCTAAAACAAAAAGCTTTCCAAACGCCAGAACAAAATTACATATTAGGGTGGTTGTCAAATTATGGCCCCTCTTTGGGTACCCTAAATATTAGGTGCCGTACTATGATAAGGACCCAATTCAAAAAGGGACCCTAATTTTGACAACCACCCATATAATAGCAGCTCTGGAGACTTCGATCCCCAAGCATCCTTATCCCAAGGGTCCAAAGGACCCAATAATTAGATACTCGGTTTTAGGATAGTAGTTATATAGGTTAGGATTTTGGAGAGTATATGATTATTGGGTACTTGGACCCTTGGGGTTATCCCTAAAACCGTAGATCCTAAACACTCAAGCCCTGAACCCTGCACCTTCGGTTGGTTTAGGGTTTAGGGTTTAGGGGTTTAGGGTTTAGGGTTTAGGGGTTGTCGGGATTTGCTATAGACCCGTTAAAAACACTAACCTCAACACGCTAAATAAGAGCTTAGAAAGCCACCCCACCCCGCCCCGTTCCCCGAAAAGGCCGTGCCTGTCAACAGCGCTACGATGCGGCCCTTGGGGGCACTCTGGCCCTTCACGAACCTCGAAGTTGAGAGAGCGTAGATTTTAGAGTGGTCGGAGCTTTAGGGTTTAGCACGGTTTAGGCTCTCTTCAACAACCGCGCCCCAAAAAGTTCAATTTTTCTAAAATAGAGCTAATATAATATGTAAGGCCAAAATATTTAAAGTTCCCCCGTTCATATCTAAGTAAGGCATTTACAGTGAAGCTAGGGCTTCAGGGGTTTTCGGGTTTAGGGTTCAGGGCGTAGACTTTAGAGCTTGGCGTAGAGACTTCTGAACTCTTCATCTCTGCAATGTGGGAGTTTCCGAAAATTAGGGGTTCTTAATTTTGGGTGCCTGATAATACGGATCCTACTATTTATACGGTACTATATTTGGGTCCCCTATTTTAGAACCACTCTATCTCCACAAACCGACAGCATGCTTGCATGCTTGTAAAACCATAGTGCATGAACCTGTGGAAACCGTATTATAGGACCGTTGTTTGCAAGGTCCCTTTGATCTCCATTGCTGAACGCCTATTAAAAAATCCCATCGAAGCCTTACACAACCTGTATGAAATCGTATAGAACCTGTACAGACCACAGCCTAGTTCGCTATTCCTCATAGAGCCCTTGTTAAATAAACACAGCAAAAAAACTTATGCATCCCCTAATAGTCACGAAGCCCGTAAAGAACCCTGATACAGAAGACCACATACATGCGGCACGTTATTCTATAAGTATACTGATTTAGGGAACCCCCAAATAGTGTTTCCGAAAATAGGTGACCCTAATATGGTACCCTTTATAGTAGGATCCTTATTATAAGGACCGCGTAATTACCCCTTTTCAGAAATCCTATATAAACCCTTTCTAGCACCCTTATAGATCCCTTCAAGGAACCCTTAGAGAACCCCCAAATAAGGTACCCCGAATTTTCGGAAACTCTAAACCCTAAACTCTTCATAGAAGCCTAATAGATCCCGTTAAAGAACCCTTATGGGGTCCCTTTAATGGGTACCCCCTAAATTTCGGAAACTTCCCTCTGTTACGTGGACCGGGGTGCTCGATGAAGTCCCGAGTTGACTGAAGGTTCCTTAGCCCAGGGGTTTAGGGTATAGGGTCCTAAACCCTAAACCCTAATTGAGAGGTTTAGGGTTTAAGTTGTTTAGGGTTTAGGGTTTAAGAATCAGGGTCAAAGGTCTTTGTTTTTTTTGCTTCGTTGTTTTGAGGGATTGGGGTTAGGATTTAGGGCTTCGGGTTTGGTTTAGAGTTTAAAGGAGCGGATTTAAGGTTTATGGTTTACAGTAAACCCCGTAAAGTTGGAAGCCGGATTAAGGCCAAATAGTGCTGGGGTTCCCTCTTTATTACTCCTAAGGATCGAGGCTATTAGGTTTCCAACTTTTAGGCTAGGGTTTAGGATTTAGGGTTTGGGGTTTAGGGTTTGGGGTGTAGGGTTTAGGGCTTAGGGTTTGGTTTAGAGTTTAGGATCGGGTTTAAGGTTTATGGCTTAGGGTGTTCGGTTTGGGGTCGAAGGCTGAGGATGTCGCATCTGAGGGTTTAGGGCTGGTTTGTGGCTTATGTACCGGATATTGAACTGCCTTTGTGGGTTCTGCTTAGAACTCATGTATTCTGGCGTTTTCGGTCTTTCGAAGGCAAGCTTCGGATCTGCTTTGATATTTCGGACTTGTTACCTTTCGCTGTTTGGGAAATGCTCTCTCTTCTTTGGGTTTCGGCTCGGAAGTTTGGTTCTGTGTGTTGGGGCTGCGGCATAAGGGCTGTATATTGTAAGGTCACAGTTTAAGGCCTGCAGGGTTTAGGGTAGGGAGGTTAGGACTGAAAGTATCAGAGCTAGGATTTCGGATACTTCTTGTTGCGTCCGGCTCGGCGGTGTTAGGGGCCGTGGTTGGGGTTTCCGGATTTCGGGCTTTGGGCTGCTTAAAACAGCGACGCACAACGTAAATCTTGCAGTCACAGCGACGGCACACAAAAGGACAGGTGTAATTTCGAGTTCCCCGTAGGGTAGGAGCAGCTCCCCCGAAACAACTGAAAATCAAACACCACGGAAGAATCAAGCTGACCACTAACCCTACAGGTTGTTGTGACGTGGTTGCCATACTGAGGGAACCATGTTAATGGGTCTATATGCGTTTTGTGCTGACTGAAGTGACTCACTTTATAACCATTGAACCATCTCCGGAGCCCACGAGCTTGAAGGTTGCGGCTGCACCCCAAGGGCCTTTTCTAAGTTAGATGACACCCTGAATTAAACCCTACACACCCTAAAGCCTAAACCCCTAAACCCGAAATCCCTAAACCCCAAAAAAACCAAAAGGCACGCCTGAAAGTCCTTGGGTTTTCGAGTCCGAGAAGCCCCTCAGCTGGCCTGGGTGAAAAGGGGGGGGGGCTTTGAAGCTCTGTTGGTTTAGGGTTTAGGGTTTAGGGATTCAAGGTTTAAAGGGTTTGAAGCTGTGTTGGTTTCGGGTTCAGTGTTCATGGATTTAAGTTAACTTCGTCGGCTTCGGACTAGCGCCCCATGATGTTCACTTTTCGGTCTGCGAGAGCCTAAAGGGAACTCCAGAAAGTTGGAATATGGTTTCAGGGTAGGATCCCCTATAATTTACCTTAAAGGGGTTACGATAATGATCTTCCAACTTTCTGGCTTCTACTGTATACTGTTGAGGTTTAGGGTTTCGGGCTTGCAGTTTGGGGTTCAGGTGTTTAGGGTTTAGGGAATTCTCCCCGCAGAAAGTGTCTCTTCCCCATAGCCTTCAACTTTCTGGAGTTCCCTTTAGAGCAAGAAAGCCAAGCCTAGGCCTGGGCCTGGGCCTTAGCGGCTTGGCGGGTTTAGGTGTTCAGCTAGGGCTGCAGGAATTTTTATGTTGAGGGTTCCATTCCGGGACCCCCTTTAAGGGCCCTTTTAAAGAGCCCTTCTGGTCCTCGATAGTGGGTATTTAGGGTTTGTTAGAGGCTTGTTGGGAGGGGGGGGGTTTAGGTAGTATTAGGATAGAGAAACTTCCAAAACATGTACCTTATCTAGGTCGGAACCTCGTTCTCCTCATGCCTTTCAGAAGCATGACTTCTTGCCTGTATCATTCTTTCTCTATGTCGTGTTCAACCGTCGGCGGGGCTTCCTGTTCGCCTTGGACCGTCCAGCTCATTCCTATGTCAGACGCGGAATCCTAAGCCTGAAAATCTTAGACAACTCATGGCAAGCACAAATGACAACACAAGAGGACACCACGAAGGGCTGCGAAGCACAACCATGCAAGCAAAATAGCAAACACGGAGTGCACCAACCCCAACATCGAAGTACATGACAAACAAAACAACTGTTTGAGAACACACAGACCATTAAGCCATGAATTTCTCGACTCTCTAGAACCTGATAAGAACCAGTGTTGACGAAGTATTCGAAAACATAAACTTAGATGTTGAGCTAAAGCTAATAAGCCCAGAAAACTTTACACATTCAGTTCTATAAGGGATAAGACTTTCCCACAACGTGTAGCATGCACCCATTCAGCTACTAAGTAAATCAGAAGCAGCATAACACCCTTGCCGCAAAAAAACACATCTTGAGGGCCTCGAAAACGATAAACCGAATAACACGCACTACTACAGACCCCTTATGATAAGCATCATCCCACAGACAAACGACCGAAGGTAATTGGTAAACACCACAAACCGTTAAAAGCGACAGGCAACCCTGAAAACCCTGTAAAACACCAAAGTAACAAGCACCTAAACTCTCTAAACCCCCTATCAAGCCCATTCCGAATACAAACTAGATGAGCCCCCCTATATTCAGCACCGAAGATTCAAAAACAACTACCCAACATGCTGCACTCAACCCTAAGCCCAAGAACAAAACACGTTCAAAAACACGTGCCTAAATAAACTACCGGGTAAAAAAAAGCCTTGCTTTTCTGTTGGAGCCCGGGTGCCAGCGAGGGCGACCCTCCACCTCGGAGAGATCGTCGGTAAAGGCGCCCCAGTCCGCATGGCCACAGACCTCCTGAGAAACCGACAAAAACAGGGGTTTAGGGTTTATGGTTTATAGGGTTTGGGATCCCAACCATCCGATGAGAACCTGAAGAACACGATAGGGTTTGGGGTTTAGGGTTTTAGGGTTAGGATGCTAGCCATAGAACGGGCTCTTCATACAAAGGTACTACATTCTAGGGATCGGGAGAACATGAAGAAGAACAGGATTAAGGGCTTTAGCGAGGATTTCCGGCTTTATGGTTTGGGGCTTTCAGGTCTAGGGTTTAGGGCTTTGAGGTTGAGAATTTAGGGCTTAGGGTTTATGAGACCTTCTGTGTAAAATGAACCGAAAGGGTTTCATTCTACATTGTGGGGTCCGGACAGGGTTTAAAGGGTTTAGACCTTGAAGGTTTAGGGTTTGGGGCTTGAAGGCTTGCGTCCTAGCACATGTGGGGCACACCACATTACTCCCAACCCTGAACCCTGATACGTACATAGAGGTCGGAATACTTACTTAGTTGCTGAGTTCATAAGCCCCAGAAAGTGTACACTTGCGCTTTCATACTGGGTAATATTATCCCGAAGCGGGTAAAGTGTATCCACTCAGCTACTAAGCTTATAGACAGTATGCAACCATACTCCTGCTGATGCAGGGATCAGAATTAACAGTTCGTAGCAACATCCCACTGCAGACCCTATACCATCATGCTTCTGCTGTGATAAACACTTATTACTTACCCAATAGGCCACAGAAATGAAAGGTTAAACTTTCCGATCCCTACTAAACTATAAGAGCCCAAAAAGTTTAAAGGTTGGGCATTGGGCATTGGGGATCTAAGATAAACACGACAGCCCGGCTGTAATACAGGGGCCCTGAGAATTGGAATCGGGCTTTGCAGTGTACCATCGTGTCCCGGGCCCTACTTGGAGGATCCTGGGACGTAGTAAGTAGGATTTTCAGTACCCTAATTGGGGTTATAAGTAATTAAATGCATAGTTACCCTAATCATAACCCTAGTTACTAAGTCCCATGACCCTTTAAGTATGCAAGACCAACCCAGAGACTCCACGACCTCCTAATTAAGGAGTATCTTTTAAGCTAGTTTAGGAACCCAAATCATTATTTAAGGTAACCCTCTAAATGAGAATAGGAACTCAAATACGATGTAAGGTCTATTCCGTAATTAAGGGGTTTTGAACAAAACATGCCCAAACCCTTTGGGAACCCAAGATTTCGGCCTTGAATGTAGGCTGGATTTAAGGTTTAAGGGTTTCGGCTTGATGGCTTTGGATTTAGGGTTGAGGGATCTGAAAATCAGATGCTTCCTTCTAGGCTCTGGAGAGTTCGCAGTCAAGTGCATAACAAGGTCACTGCTCTTCTGAAACCACCCAAAACCCTCAAATCGATGACAAATGACCAGGGCCTCGATAAGTAGAATAGAGCGTTTGGGGTGTAGTATAGTATAAGTTTACTCACCACTACAAAAGGCATGGCATTTGTAGTGAATCAGACCCTTTCTCAACTTCAAAGTGTCGGCCGAGCTTGCCAAAAGATTCGGCCAAGGATCCTTCGGTGGAAGAGTCACGCCTGTTTTCGTGGGGCTTATTCCGGATTCCATACGATGCTCTCAAGCGCTTTGGGCTAGGTTGCAGGGGTTTGTGCTCGTGTGGCCGCTTACCTGGGTTCTTACTCCCAACTGCCACAGAATCTTCAAGACGCCTCAAGCGGAATTCATCGGGCTTAGGCCCCCAACCACTGAAAGCTGGGCAAGTTGCAACTGGGATGGCTTGGAGGACTGCGAATTGAGGGTATCCTGGCGATATCGTACTCTACGCAACTTCAGCGTGATAAATCTCCTGCAAGCTGAGGCTGAACAAACCCTCTTAGCTATTTCCCTGTATAAGCCCCACAGACTCCCTGAGCTTTTGCCCTAAGCCCCACACTCTCTTCGCTATTCGGCAGTTCGGGCTAAAGGTACTTGGAGGGTCGGAGGACTTAGTAAGTAGGTAGCAAGCAGACTTATAAGTACCCCAAAAGGGATTCTAACTAGGGTTATGGCACTTAGGGGTCTGTAAAGCAACTACTTACCAAGACCCCCGACCCCAACGGTTGATGAGATAAACCCTGCATTACCCATAATGAGAGTACACCATAATTCCCATAGTTTAGGGTCCTTTCAGGTAATGCAGGATTTATATCATCAACAGAAGTATAGGGCTTAGGGCTTGAGCCTGGGAGAGCCAAGGGCATATGCAGCAGCAGCACCGCTGGGCCAGCCTTCGACATGCGAATTTGCACTGCGAAGTCTGGGTTTTGAGGCTTCAGGTTTAGGGTTTAGGGTGGGCTTTGGGTTTAGGGTGGGCTTTGAGGCTTCACGTTTAGGACTTAGGGTGGGTTTTGAGGTTTCAAGTTTAAAGATGCTTTGGGCTTTAGGGCTCCCTGTTATAAACCCTAAGCCCTGAACCCGAGACCCCTGAACCCTAGGATTGTGCAGGCTTCTGAGGTTGAAGTGGCTTCGGTTTCACCCAAACCCAACAGCCTGGAGTCCATGGACCTTTAGGTTTTAGGCTTTGGAGTTTGATCCCAGAAAACTGCAAAACCCAAATTGAGCCTGAGTTCACAGAGTGCAGGGGAGTGTTACGTAGGGGGTGTATTGCGAGATCGTTCATAGTAAGAATTGTTCGCGCCCTTTATTGTAAAACAACTGCTTGATTCTGGATCGTGCTGCTAAACACAGGAAGCAAGGTGATCAAATGCAACGGAGCCGTACTTGTCGAGGCATTTTAAGTTCAATATGCGCATCTTTCCAGGCCCAGGACCAAGCCCTCCAGAGCCTAAAGCTTCAAAACTAAGACCCGAGACCCCTGACCCTGACTCAGAAAGCAAACTCTGCGAGGTTCACATTTCGGAAAACGGATGCTTAGCGCTGGCCTTTGCTATGGGTGACTTTTGGGGTATGAGGACAATGTCATTGATAAGATCATGGCCCTTGCTGCTCAGATTTCGAAGAAGAGAAAGCACTTCAATCGAGAAATTAACTTTCCCAGCGGCATACAACACACTACAACAAACAAAGTGGCAGTGCACAGGGCAAGAATAAAATACATTGATATCATCAAGGAGTCACTACGCAGTGATCATACTGCTAGTGCCCTAGATGCTGAACCCAACACCCCAAAACGCAGAATTGGACTATGTATACTCTACTTAGAAGGTAAGCGAGACATGTACGTGTTGACAATCCTGGAACAGTAACGCTCGCCAGACAAAGGAAACATTGAACAAGCACCCAGTAGCCGTACCGAACATCCTAAACCCTGAACCCGTAAACAGGGTTGTACGTGGATCAGCCTGGGGGTCGTTACTTGCGATGTGCTGTCGGGCGAACTCCAGCTGCTCTTCGTTCACCCTTGGCTAAAGGCTTCAGGTTTCAGGAATTAAGGGCTTACATAGGGCTTCGGGTTGTAAAATTAGGGCTTGTGTTTTGGATCCTCCAATGTGGGAGTTTCAGAAAATTCGGGATATCTTTTTTTTGGGACCTTACAATAAAGATCCTACCATTCAGGGTACTAGATTATCATAGGGTCCCGTACTTTCGGAAACCAACATTTACATCTAAAGCATACTGCGAAGTGTGCCCCTCGGCCTACAGTGACATACACTAACATCACTCCTCCGTCAAGGAGTCTTTCGGTTTAGGGTTTAGCGTTTAGGGTTTCTAGGGTTTTAAGGCTTAGTGTTTATAGGGCTTTAGGGTCTAGGGTTTAGGGTTTAAGATTTCCCCATATCAACATAGAAGACGGATCTGTCTGCTTAAGCAATAAGCAAAGTTCAGAATCACGATGCAGCCAGAGCGCTGGTAGTTTGAGTTGTCCAGGAAGTACACATCGACGCCTTTGATGCGAAGATGGCCATAAAGCCTCAACAGAGCTTGCCCAACTCTCCCAGTACCTCTACAGCACATACCTTGCCCTAAGGGTCCATGTAACTAAATACGATTGATGATATAAATCCTGCATGACCTTAAGGACCCGAAACTATGGGCATTATGGCATATTCCTTATTATTATTAGGGTCATGCTGGATATATATCATCAACCGTATGAAGAGTACATGGAGCCTGAAAACCCCAAATCCCATGAGAAGCCTCAGGCCACGCTCATAGCGCCCTACTGGG
>CAJNDT010001089.1:0-88351 GCA_905221615.1 Symbiodinium sp. CCMP2592 | reverse complement strand
CTAATACTCTTCATATATTCAATAAAGAATTTATGAAAAAAAAAGATTCAAGAGAAATAAAATATCCAAATTATATCCATGAAATATATAAAAAAAATCAATGAATATCAACAATCTATTAATACCAGAACCTTCTATAATAGATCTTTCAATATAATAAATCTTCGAGTAAATTCATATTCAGAATTAATTTTATCTATATCTAATATATTTAGAAAATAGACTTAGTCTAATTTGTCAAATAAACAATACCTAATAATAATAGTATATTCTAGAAAATATAATATATTTGAAAAGTATATTGTCAATTAACTTAAGATCCATTCTATTTATTCATATATACACGTAATATATCTCGTCATATATAAAATCAAATTACCGTTATTTCGAAGGATCTTATATATATATATTGATAGTATTATTAATTCAAAATGTCGAAAATATAATTTATTCATGATATAGAAATCGTCTATATATATATATATATATACAAATAGATAATATCTATCTATCTATCTATATATATATTTATTCTCTGTATTACCATTAATCGGATTCAAGAAATATTGATTACATATTTATATTTATGGAGTGTCCAGCTTTCCATGCAAAAGTATATATATATATTCCCAGTTAAAGAAGATATGTATATAAATTCAGCAAATAAAGCAAGCATGGGTCTTGCACAGGACCACTTCAAACTAAGAAAACGAAGAAGTCCTTAAATGCTTGGAACCACTTGCGCAATTTAAACAACTCCCAGCGCACGCCTCTTATGTGACTTGGCTGAAGCAGAGCACGTCGGTCCGAATCTGCCGAATTTAGAACCTCGCAACACGCGAAAGATTGGGCTCGGGCCTTGGAATTTAACACATGGAAGCCTCCTCTAAATTCCAAATGTCTGTGTAGCAGTACAACTGGCGAAACGTGATTTGCTCATACTCTGAACCCGAAACCTGAACCCTAAAACTGAACCTTGGAGAGACACCCGAAGCTCCCCTTAAGGCCATCTGAAGCTGCTCGATCTGTTCAACAAAATCCAAAGGGTTCCCTCTGGGTAAGTAGAGCTACGGTTTTAAGTTTAAGGTTTAGCGTTTCTCACCACGAGCTTAATGTAAGGAGGACCCTCACGTTTCGTTTGGTTGAGGACATGCTGTGGCCTTTCAATTCTGATTTACGGTTGAGGGCGTGGGACTTAAGGGTTTCGGTGTTCGAAACGTTTCAGGTTGACGGCTTTACAGTCTCAGAGATTGGGTTCAGGAGATTAAGCGATAGCCAATTGGACAAGCTTGGGGGAACGCTTTCGGGCAAGGCCCGCTTATGGTCTCCGGGAGAAGGCGCAGTTCCTCTAATTTAGCAGCAGTTGCGATAAGCTTTTAATGAAACACACCCGGCATTCATGACGTGTCGCCATCCTCATTCTTGCCCTCCTCCTGCTCCTCCTTCTCCTCCTCCGCCCCTTCATCGTCTACTTAAGACATCATGTCCTCCACAGTTTGCACTGGGAACTGAGGCAGGCGCTCTAAATGCTTGACAGTCTTCCGGGCTTGCTTCTCCTGGTGTACCACGGCCTGAGAAATTACAAGGCTTAGAGCTGGGAAGCTCGTGTCATTGGTTCAACGGGGCGCAGGGAGGATGCTAGGACGGGGTGTCGAATTTCGGGAGGCCTCAATACGTCCGGGTGTGGGTCTTAGGTCCTGGTCGCAGGGATGCCTAATGTTCAGAAGTGCAAGTTCTGCGGATTGAATCGAGAGCTGCAGAGTTTGCTCCTAAACCGGATGAAACCGCATCGACCTGGTGTGCCCAAGTAGGCAACGATTTCTGTGCCTTAACTGAACTGCTGAACCCTGTCAGATCCCCAAACCTCAATCCCTGAACCCTACTAGATCCCCAACCCCTGACAAAAACCATGGCTCAAAAGCCCATCAAAAGTGATTCTATTCCCCTTTCGTCCTGGTATGTCCTGGTAGACTGTAAAGTCCCCCCCAAAAAACAAACAAACCGAACCCACAGAGACATAGCCAAGGCCTCGGTCATCAGCCAACTCGCGAAGGCGGACTCGAACTCGGCCTGCTCAGCGGCAAGCTTTACTCAACGCCCGAAGCTTAGTTGCTGAGTTCATAAACCCCCAAAAGTGTACACTTTGAGTTTTATAGTGGGCAATATTATCCCAAAAAGTGCAAAGTGTATCCATTCAGCTTCTAGGGAAGCAAGCGCGAACAACTCTGAAGCCCTACTTTAAACGGCCTTCTCCAGCTTTGAGCCTTAAAAGCCCTTCAACCCTAAACTGTCAAACCACATCTTATGAACCTTTAAAGCCCTATGGCTACTGAAGAATCTATCATTCTAGGCCATCAAACCCAAGAAAGCGCGACTACTAAGCCTCAAGGATATAGTATGAGGAACTCAGAAGAAGGAACTCTAAAGAACCTCGGCCACAGGTAAGCTTCATGAGGTTCATATAAAGGATGCTCGTGGGACTTGGGATAGAAGGAGTTGGGGTTCGGGCTTCGTAGGATTCGGCTGCAAGGACCTGGCTTGTTCCTTCTTTCTCCCCTCTTTGCTGCAAACTCATTACTTCCCACCGCTGCGTGGTTTCTCACCGAAGAAGGACTCTGCGGTGGTGCTAGGGTAAGGAATTAAACCACTCGCACGATCGAGGCGAAGGCTTGACGAGGTCCCTCAGCCCAACTCCCTGCTTCCCTATGTCAACTCTAAAACGGAAGCCCTGAAACGACGGCTCGCCTGCGTAACTTCACCGTCCTCGTTCAGGTCCTTGGCATAGGGATGCAGGTGGGGTCGTTTCCTCATCGGCGTCTGGTTTGGGGATTAGACATCCAAAAGAGTGCGCAGCCATTGCGAGGACTTGAGGTGCCGCCTGGAGTCGGAGGATGCTGCGGGTTTAAGGCCTTGGGCCTAACAAAGACCTGCACAAGAAGCCTCCCGGGGTGAAGGGTATGCATTCAGGAAGAAGAGTTTTGACGAACCCAAAACCCCAAACCTTAAAACCGAAACCCAAAACCTTAAATCCCGTAGAAAACACGACGTAGAGGTGTTGCAGGATCCCTGTAATAACAAGACTTCGGCAAACCACAATTCCTAGATCTTAGGTGGGCTTCTGGGCCAAGATTTGGGTTGAGAAGGATGGGTTCCGGGTTCAAGGAACAGGGATACTTTACGGGTCATTAGTTTCTTAATGGCAACCAAAGAGGGTTTCCAAAACGCTTGAGGTTTTGAGGTTTGGCGGCAAAGTGAATGTCAATATCACTGTCTATATATCATATGTTATATATTTTACAGTACACTCGTGAACCGTATTCTATGTCTGCAAGCACCTTGGTGGGCTTGAACACTGCTTGGCCTTCTGTTAAAGAGCGCAAAGCCCTGGAGCCGAATAGCAAGGGCGTTAAGAATCAACCTAGCGCTTTGGCTTTGGGGTCTTTTCAGGGTTTTATGGAGCTTTGTAGGGCTTTCGAGACTCTATATGACCCTTTTCAAGACCAGCCCTTGTATCTTACGCGGAGTGCACACGCATTGAGGCAACTTGCCGTACTTGAAGGTACTTAGAGTCTCTGCGGATTGTTGTGGTTTGGGGGTTTCGAGCTTCTGGGGTTCAGGCTTTGGCTTTAGGTGTTTTAACTATAATTCCCAAACCCGCAAACAACCCCAAGCCTTAAACGCCTAAACGAAGCTCTCCAAGCCTATAACCCCAAGACCCCTGAAGAGAACTGCATGACCCCGCATGACATCCAAATAACACTCTTATCAACACCGAGTACAAACTTAGAAAACCCCAGAAAATCGTACAAATCCCATCAACACGCTTGAAGAAATCCTTCCGAGCCTTCATCCATAATAACAATCCTAAAGCCTCATTTGTTTCTGGAGCCGCTGTCTGCGGTAGATCCCAGCTCACCGTGTAGAAACCCTTCAGAACCTCTGTCAACCCCTCAGGGACCCTTTTCCTCCCTTAAAGCGCCCGTAAAGCAACCATTTCAAGTAACAAGTAGCCTCCCATAAAGAACTTCAGCAAAAGTCTTTAAGGAGTCCTTTTGGCAGAGTAAACATAGGAGGAACCCTTAAAAGAAGCCGAGGACGCTTTATTTCCTTCATGTAGGAACCTGATTAAGAAACCTTGGGCCTTTATTAGGGTTCCTTATATGAGCCCTACAGTTGTAGGCCCAGGGTTTCTTAATCAGGTCACCATTGAGACGCCGAGTTTCGTGGAAGTCCAGGGATCCCTGCAGTTGGAAACTGCTGGCGACCTCGTAGAGCAGCACATGGCTGTTTAAGAAGAGTCGGGTAGCCTTCTATGGGGATCCCTATCGGCGTATGAGTCAGAGTTGTATAGGCTTCAAGAAGAGTCTTACAGGATCCTTCCGGGTTTCGTGAGTCTTATGAGAGTTCAATATAGGGATGTTTTGTCGAGATATATGGCTTTGGAGCATCAGAATATTGCTGTCTAGTTGTTTAGGGGCTGCAAGGTGAGATAGCTACTCATGGTTCAAACCTCTGTCGTGTGGGGTTTATAAGGGCTTTGGCTGGGCTAAGGAAAGTTTACTACCGGTTCTGTCGTGAGTCTTGGGGTTGGGCTTTCGCGGCTATAGATCTAAGCTCTTAAAGGCTGGGGGTACCATGATTTGTAGAGATCTCGGGTACCCCAATTGGGAGTTTCCGAAAATAGGGACCCCAAAAAAAGAACCCGAAATAGAAGGATCCTTATCCAGGGCCTTCTAAGTGATGGGTTTGGGGTCTACATTTACTACAGCAGCGGAAAGTGCTGTAAATGATGGGTTTTCCATAGGCAGTTGTCATTGTAACTGTCATGTTTCGGCTTCATTCTGGGTTCGAATAACCTCTGTGTTCTCGCATGCCGCCTTCATCAGCTGCTTCTGATCCTCATGTGTGCCCGCATGCTCTAGAAGCAGGTATGTGAAAACTGATTTTGCGCAATTTAATATAAGGCAGCACGTAGATCGACCCCGCCATGGACCCTCAAGGCAGAACGTGGAAACTGGAAAAGCAGGTGCGTGCCGACGAGATCCAATGTGTTTTGGAGGCTCGTTTGATCAAGGAATGCACCTCTTCGATTCCGGCCCCTCCCGATCCTAACTTTATGCGTCCCCGGCGTGCTTGGCTGCCAGACACTGGGGCTTAATATGCGCATGTTGCTGTTAACAACACTGAAGTCCATAACAGAACCGATCCTGGCACAGGAGCTGGACAAATGGAAGAGTCTGATTCTCACGAGACTTATTTTGGACGAGGCTCGGGTTTCCAGAATTGTGAAATTTCGATCGGGTAAGTTCGAAACTATCCGCAGTGAAGCTTTAAAGCTCTACAGTTCGAACCAACAAACAACAAATGCCCAATCTGATGCATGCAGGCCCGTGGTGATCCGCTGCCCAAGAAGCAGAAGATCGTGGAGGCAAAGCTTCGATCATTGATTTTTGTTCACCTCTGATAGCCGGCTCTGTCGTGTGCAAGCGCTGGTGTGAAACTCGCATATACCTTAGCTGGTGCAGGCGTCGAGTGGATCCGGAGGTTCGAGCAGGCCAGCAGGTCGCGGTGACATTTCGGGGTAGTTCAGGGGTTTAGGGTTATTAGTTTAAGCTTCCGGGCCGTTGGATTGCATTTCCTGTGAAATAAGGATTTGGGGTTCACGGTTAACGGCCTTATAGATTCAAGGTTTGAGCAGGGCTTCAGGCGCCGGAGTGTTTTGGCAGTTCGGGCGGGTTCAAGGTTATTTAGGTTCGGGGGTATCCGCATTAGGGGTTTAGGCTTTCGCAATAGATTAATGGCCTGCAAGCCGGATTAATAAATGGCTTCAGCTTGGGTGCAGGGTTTTGGGATTTAGTCTGATCGGGAGTTTCGGGATTTTCCCTTCAGGCTTTCGGGTCCAGGGTATAGGTCTCGGGTTTTTTTGGGATTGAAGGTCTTTCTGATCTAGGCTTTTCTATTCGGCAGGGCTCAGGGTTTTAGGATTTGTCCTTATTGGGAGGCTTTCGGGTTTTAGGGTTTTCTGCAGAGGTCCAGCGCTATGCAATATCTAGGCTGGGACTTGCATTGTCCCCGTGCACTTAGCTTTATTCTGTAGGGTCGGGGATATCGATATATTCTGGTCTTGGGTTACTAGGCTTGGGATTGGGTTCAGAGCTTCGGTTTCGGATCTCCGCTTAGGTTTCAGCTTTCGGGTTCTTTTTAGGGTTTAGGGTTGCCACGAATAATAATGCCCCCAGCCTGGACCCTAAAACCCATAGGCCGGGTTGTCAGGATTATTAGGTTGAACCCAGCCTGGGCCCTAAAACCCAACCCCGACCTCTTACGACCCGCTTTCGGGTTCTTCTTAGGCTTTCGGGCCCGTAGGGTAATAGCTTAAATTCGGGTTGTCAGGATTTTTTTTGAGCTGCCCCCAGCCTGCACCCTAAAACCAAACCCCGTTCTTTTGAGGCTTTCGGGTTCTTTTTAGGGTAATAGGGTTATCAGGATTATAAATTGCCCCCAGCCTGGACCCTAAAACACCCCGAACTCGTAAGACCCTTGACCCTGGGACCCGAACCCCCAAACCTGGAACCCCGAACCCTAAACCCCGGAGCTGCCAGGCCAAGCCTCAGAAAGTAGCCAATTTTTCATTCCTGGGCCTTAAGCAATCCTGGATTAATCTGATACGTCCCGATATATGTCGATTGAGGGTCTGGGGTTTAGGGTTTTTTTGTCTTGACCTTACAAGCCTGGAGCTTGGTTCGATCTGCAAGTCGTTGCACAGTGCTGCTACCATCGCCTCTCCGGTGGATCCAACGCCCTGAAAGCCAAGGGTGCGTAAATGGGATCCGGAACGACCATTCGTATTGACAACGAGAATGGTCCCCGCACAGCGGCGCACCGGTTCCAGTCGGCGGTAATGGCAGTTGGACCTGACCATCGACCAGCCTCGTGGAACATGTGCGAGATCCGCTGGGGCATTGTGCCGTGCATTATCTGCACACCACTGGCACATGCAAGCGCTTGAAGTCCATTCATCTTCATCTGAGTGGTGCAGATGATGTCGCCAAGTATGAGAAGTGGAAATGGACTTCCGCGACCGTGCGGTTCATCACGATTGGTCGTCTTCAATGACATCGACGACGTCGCCGCATTGCGGCCCCGCCCTCCCCCCAAGCAAGCCGGCCTCTAATTAATAAATATAGATAGGAAAATTCAGGGTTTTGTGGTTTAGAACCAGTAGACGTAAACTCCCTCGAAAAGCAAGCGCTCCCCGGGAGGTTTAGTTTTGGTTGCTAGGCGAGTTTAGTTTAGCTATAGTTTAAGCCCGAACCCAGTCTCCCTAATCAACCCCATTAGACCCTACATGTAAAGAGGCCGAAACCAAACCGCGACCAGCCGACCCTAATCCCTAAGCCCGTTTAGGAGCCCGTTTAGGGTTTAGGACTTAAGGGCTTAACTTCATAAATATTTTATAATCCGACGCGCTCTGCAGGCCCGCGAGCCACGGCGATGACGACCGGCGCTGGTTTCTGGATGAGCCCATCTTCAGGCTAGCCTGAGATGGGTTTAAGGATTAAGGTATTTTAAGCTCGGGTGCTTTAGGTTTTAGGGTTGTGGGTTTTTTTGTTATAGACCCGAAACCCCTTCACCCTAAGCGGTTCCTCGAACCCCTTGCCTTAGTTTGGGTGTTGCAAGCTTTGGGGTGCTAGGGCTGTGGGTTGCTAGGGCTGTGGGGTTTTTTTATGCCTTAGCTCGGGTGTTTTAAGCTAGCTTTAGGGTGCTAGGGCTGTGTTTTTTTTTTGAATAGACCCGACACCCCTTCACCCTAAGTGGTTCCTCGACCCCCTTGCCTTAGCTCAGGTGTTGTAAGCTTTAGGGTGTTAGGGCTGTGGGTTTTTTTGTTATAGACCCGAAACCCCTTCACCCTAAGTGGTTCCTCGAACCCCTTGCCTTAGCTCGGGTGTGTTAAGCTTTAGGGTGCTAAGGCTGTGGTTTTTTTATAGACCCGAAACCCCTTCACCCTAGGCGGTTCCTCGAACCCCTTAGTGCTTTAGCTCGGGTGTTGTAAGCTTTAGGCTTTAGGGTGCTAGGGCTGTGGTTTTGTTATATTGTAATAGACTCGAAATATACCCATGCTTCCGCTCTTAGCCTTTGGGCGCTTGTAGGTTCATAACTTTACAAATTGGTGCCTGAGATCGACCCACCTATTCACCCCAGCTCACTTCATAGGTTTTGGGATTTCGGATTTCGTGAGCATAGGAGAGATTGTGGTTAGTGTTTTAAGATTTGGGGGCCTGGGTGTCAGAATGTACCCGAAACCCTTTTTCCCGAATCATCCCGCCCATGCAGAATTCCCTACAGCTCTATAGACTAGGTTCTAGGCATTAATTATCCGGTATCGATCCGCATCTAGAAAAATGTTAATTGAACCCGGGCCCCTATATCAAACCCAACAATGTTGCAGACTGGATGATGCTGCTGCTGCGCGCACGGAGGATGCCAGTTCGAGGCGCGGTTGATTCCGGGGTCGAAGGGTCTGCGGGTTTCAGTTGCAGATGCCAGTCGAGGTGAGCACCGGAAGTTAGGAACCCCCCCCCCTCCGTTTGAAATTGCTGATCAGGAACGCGATGGGGACGATCAACGATGCTGTGCCACGGCGATCCTGACGGGTCTATATAGGTCCAGGGGTTTATGCTGGTTTTGCTCGGTTCGGGCTTCAGGTCTGATTAATTAGGGCTGAGGCCTCAGGGTTGAGATTACTGTAGCCGTGTGGGTTCTCGGGTCAAGGGGGCTTGACCAGGCTTAATTGTCGATCGGGGCTATTGTACGTTGCAGGTCACGATTCTAATAATTTGTGGGTCTAGCTCTTGGGTATAAAGTTGAGGATCTCGATTGGGTCTAGGTATGGGGATTGTGGGTTCTGGGGTCAAGGGGGCTTGAACTGGCTTAATGGTCGATCGGGGCTGGGCTTGTTGCAGGTGACGATTCTAATATTTTTTGGGTCTAGCTCTTGGGTATAAAGGATCTCGATTGGGTCTAGGTCTAGGTATGGGCATTGTGGGTTCTGGGGTCAAGGGGGCTTGAACTGGCTTAATTGTCGATCGGGGCTGGGCTTGTCGCAGGTGACGATTCTAATTTGTTGGAGGATCTCGATTGGGTCTATAGGGGATTAATGGGGTCAAACCTGAGGCTCGGGATGATTACAGCCCTGTATTTTCAAGAAGAAGCTTTAAACCCTAAACCCAGCTTACCACAACGGCTCACCTTTCAATCCCGAGCCCTTACCCTAGCCCTCGTTCCTTTGTTTTGATGCCCCCTGCCAACACATAAAGTCTCCTTGCTTCGGGGATTTATGGGAGTTTGTGTTTGGGGTTTAGGGCATTTAGGGTCACAGCTCTCGGGTATCAGGGTTGCGATGTAGCCCTTGGGGTCTCGGGTTAAAGGGGGGCTGGAACAGGCCCGGGCCATGTTGCCTACTTCAGGTGGTGATCGATGAGACGGATGGGAATGAGATGGCTATCGCTAGATTCCCGGAGTTTGGTCCGTGATCCAAGGCTGGGGGTTTTGGGCATTTCTGGTGATCAGTACTCTCGGGGTCGTGGCGGTGCTGCCCTAAACCCTGAACCTTAAAGTCCCAAGCCCTAAGCCTAAAAGCCTAAACCCTAAGCCCTATCAAGCCGGAACGTGGGAAACCGAATAGCCTCAATCCTTCAGGATGGATATTCTATGACAGCTGGCACTGGTTTTACTGATATGGCTGCTGTGGTATGGACATGTGACCACGCCACAAAAATAGTGTAGCTGTGTTGGCAGCCAGGTGTGTGCAAGCAGCGTGTCGTGCATGGATCCGAGGATTCATATTGGGCATATGCTATGTTTTATTTGGCCGGTGGCTGCTGGGATGGATTCCGGATGATTTCAGGAGCGCCCCAGGTTCAATATAGATCCAACAAAACGTATACCCGGCCTGCAGCAGGATGGATATTTATTATGACGGGTGGCACTGATTATGCTGGTATGGCTGCTGTGGTATGGATCATGTGACCACGGCACAAAAAATAGTGTAGCATTGTTCCTGCAGGTGTGTGCGAGCAGCACGTGTCATGCATGGATCCGAGGCTTCCATATGCTATGTTATATTTGGCCACTGTGACCCTGGTTGCTGGGATTCCGGATGATCTCAGGAGCGCCCCACATGAATGTTAATCCAAGAAAACCCTTCGATCCTGCAGGATGGATATTTATTATTACGGACGGGTGGCGCTGGTATGGCTGCTGTTGTATGGATCAGGTGACCACGCCACAAAAAAATAGTGTAGCTGTGTAGGCAGGTGCACGTGTGTGAGCAGCACATGTCATGCATGGATCCGAGGCTTCCAAGATTCTGGCATATGCTATATTTTATTTGGCCGGTGGGGCCCTGGCTGCTGGGATTGCGGATGATCTCGGGAGTGCCCCAGTTTCAATTTAGATCTATAGGGAATGCCAGTATATCTTCAATCCCGGGCCTAGGCTAGACGGGCCTGGTCTACGATGGAATGGATGTGGCCCGTCACTGGGACATCCTATTTGGTGCCTTCTGTGTGCATGTGCATACATGTATGTCTCGACGGCATTTTTCTATCTGAGGTGAATCAATGATCTCCTTCGATATGGCTGCAGACGGATTGGTCGACTTGCTACAGCCGCGATAAGGACAAATGCTTTCTCCGGGGGTTCATGTGATGTCAACCCTAAACCTCGGCCTTAATTTCAAGACGCATCTCGGCAATGCTTTCTCCGGGATCCGAGTGACTTGTGTGTATGTCTGCATCGATAGCATGTGTACTGGCCGTGTCCATTGATGTTTCAAGCTCGGGGTGCAGTTGAGCATGTGGCAATGAACATGTGACATATTGTCAGTGCAGCATAGGAGCTAACTTTTGCAAAGCATGCTGGCAGCCTCAGGTTTGAACACTCAGCACAGTTCCAGTTCAGTTGTCGGCTGCTTTACACAGCATCTGCTTCAAACCTTAACAGTACGTACTGTATATCGGCTCCTGCAAATCCTGCAATTTTCCGTGCCGATCATTTGGATCGTGCTACGCTTTTGGCCTCTCGTTTGCATGCAGTCGTTACGTGCATGCTTTCACTTTGTGTTTTCCTGCTTTAGGAAACATAGTCCTGAATCCGAGGCTATGCCGCCACCCAAGAAATCCAAGGATGATCTATCTGCTTCGGCCAAGCACCCTGACTGCATGGGTCATGGAATTCGTGATGTGTGTTTGTCTGGGCAGCCTACATGCACATCTATTCAAACAGGGCGCTCATGGATGCTATGGTATCTCAAATTCAGCCAAAGAAGATCCGCAAGGGTGGGGGAGATCTCCTCCCTGGTACTTTGGCATGCTACTGGAATTCGCTGTGTTGCAATATATGGTGTCGTACAAGCCACATCTAGTATACACATGTGCATCTGAGGCGGAGACCTCAGGAAGAAGGCGAACCAATGGTTGAAAGAGGCTTTCCTGGCTTCGCACCTGTGGCGGCAACCATTACCACGCATAAGGTGCATTGTGCATAATTAAGGTTTCGGGTTCAGGGTTCGGGTCTTTAAGGTCCTGGGTGTTTGCAATCCGAGGAATATCAAAAGACGTCCAAGCAGACAATCCCTTCTTATGATTGTACGCGAGATGAACAACAATCATCAGCTGTGCCTCGAGCTCAGGTGCTGCATTTGGTAATCTATTGCATGCATGCAGTATGCTTACTAGGTCCACCTGGCCTTCAAGATGCTTGGTCGAGCCTTCAGGCCTCTTGTCCCTATATATGCCTTGGCAATAGTACTGGGTTCCAGTGTGAATGTTGTCTTTGCACGGAAGGCAGATCGCTTGAATGACATGATGGGCAAAGTTGTGAGATCCAGACAATCGCTTCGGAGGACTCGATCAAATTAATGGGGTACCGTTTCCTCGACACCTTAAACCCAAAACCCCAAACCCCCAAACCCAAAACCCCCAAACCCAAAACCCTAATCCCGATCGTTGGTACCATATGCTACCCTGGGCAGGAGCTCGAGTGCTTCCCTCCGGAACCCCAGCCAGCTGGATACGCAGCTCACAGATTCACAAGCGCAGCAGCTGCAGGCGGAGCTTGAGGAGGCTTTGGAGGAGCTAGAGGCCATCCTTTAACCTGTCCTGGATCCTTATTCAAATATTAAGAATCCCGGGTTTATTATTATAGCTAGGCAATACCCACCATTTTGCCTCATTCCCCTCCTGTATAGTTCTTATTAGAACTGACATTTACCTCGGGAACCGTTCCTCTACAGTTCTTATACTAAATGACACTTTCGGTTTCTGGTGTTTTCCCTAATATATGTTCCATATATGTAGTATAGACCCAGTTGCCTCAGGCTGATTCGGAAGGGCACGATGAAGCCGAGGAAGACGATGCAAATGATGAGGACTCGTTGGGTCTTGTGCTGGGGATGAGGCCGCAGCTCGCGTCTTGTGTGCAGGAGGAAGAAGTGGAGGGTACAAAAGGGTCCAAAGTGGAGCAGGGCAGTGGTAACGAGGCCAGTGCTGAAGGATCGCAGATGGAGCAGGGCAGCAGTGATGAGGCCCAGGCACCGGAAAAGGAGGAGGAGGGCAGTGATCACGAGGCCAGTGCTGAAGGATCGCAGATGGAGCAGGGCAGCAGTGATGAGGCCCAGGCACCGGAAAAGGAGGAGGAGGGCAGTGATCACGAGGCCAACGAAGAAGGGTCACAGATGGAGCAGGCCAGTGGTGATGAGGCCGAACCATCGGCAAAGGAGGAGGGCAGTGATCACGAGGCCAACGAGGAAGGATCGCAGATGGAGCAGGGCAGTGAGGATGAGGCCCAAGCATCCGAAAAGGAGGAGGGCTGTGATGAGGAGGCCAACTGCGAAGGATCACAGATGGAGCAGGCCAGTGGTGATGAGGCGCAAGCATCGGAAAAGGAGGAGGGCAGTGATCAGGAGGCCAGCTGCGAAGGATCACAGATGGAGCAGGGCAGCAGTGATGAGGCGCAAGCATCGGAAAAGGAGGAGGGCAGTGATCCGGAGGCCAACGAGGAAGGATCACAGATGGAGCAGGGCAGCAGTGATGAGGCGCAAGCATCGGAAAAGGAGGAGGGCAGTGATCCGCAGGCCAACGAGGAAGGATCGCAGATGGAGCCAGGCAGCGACGATGAGGCGCAAGCGTCGGAAAAGGAGGGCAGTGATCAGGAGGCCAATGACTCAGGATCGCAGATGGAGCAGGGCAGTGCTGATGAGGCATCGGACCAGGGCAGTGATGCCTTGCAGATGGTGCCTGGCAGCGGTGATGAAGCAGAAGCGTCGGAGCAGGAGAAGGCCCTTGTGCAGGACAGTACAAGCCCAGGCTGGATCGTGAGTATATAATCTATACTATATTATATCCCTAAACCCCAAATCCGGATCAGGTGTTCAGTCGCCTCCGAAGCAGCAGCAGTCAGGAGGCGCAAGGCAGTTGGAGCGAGAGCCTTGCATGCACAGAGCCGGGTGTTTCGTTCTTATAATTGATACGTTGAGCCCGAGGGCTTCCTACATGCTAAACATCCTAGGCACTGTCGCGTTCGGATTCGATGCAGTTCGACGTCTCCTACAACAAGAAGCCAGGACGAGCCCTAGCAGCCACGTTGCAGGCTGTGGATCTGCCGAAGTTGCAGAAGGCAGCTGTAGAGGCGGCTGGCCAGGATCCGCTTTCCCCTGCGGAGCAGCTGGCAGTGCTTCGGGCCGAGAGAGGTTCCAAAAGGCGAGGGTATCATAAATTAACCCCGGGACCCTAAACCACAACCCTATCAACCCCGAACCCTAAACCCTTAAAGCTTTATCCCTAGATTCCTCAATCCTACACCCCCGTTCCCTGACTGCAGGAAATCTCCTGTGGAAGCCACGCACTGTGTGGATCTGGGCAATGACTGGTATAAGGAGCTCAGGCCGCGGTTGAAGGGCAAACAGGCCGGCAGCCTGTACGTCTGTTATACCCACAAGCTCAAGGGGTCGTTCGACTCCCGCATCAAAGCCGAGCGTGCGGGCTGCGTGGACCCCGAGAAACTCGTCTGCAATCTGTGATCGAACTATTTAAAACATACCAGCGCTTGGTAGAGAGAGAGAGAGAGAGAGACAGAGAGAGAGAGAGAGAGAGAGAGAGAGAGAGAGAGAGAGAGAGAGAGAGAGAGAGAGAGAGAGAGAGAGAGAGAGAGAGGAGGGAGAGAGAGAGAGAGAGAGAGAGAGAGAGAGAGAGAGAGAGAGAGAGAGAGAGAGAGAGAGAGAGGGAGAGGGAGGGAGACAGACAGAGAGAGAGAGAGAGAGGGACACCGGGAGGGAGCAAAGAGAGGAGTGAGAACAGCCAAGGCCGGACGGCCGAACCAAGCGACGCAAGGGTGCTCCGAAGGCAAAAGGAAAGGCCAAAGCGCGGGGGAAGGCAAAAGCCAAGGCCAGCAAGGATACAGTATCCGAAGACGGTGGAAAGTCGGATCTTGAGGAGGACTAGGGCAGCCTGCCCAAACATCCCTGTCCAAATCTGTGCAACCCTCAATGTACCCTTAAACCCTAAATCGATCCTGAATCCCTAAACCCTAGTAACCCCTAAACCCTAAACCCCTAAACCCTAAACCCACGGGAAGGAGGACTCGCCAAATGCAGCCCCGTCGCCTGCCGATGAGGATGATGATGACTAGGCCAGCAGGGTTCCTGATCAATGCATGATTGTCTTAGTGGCTGTGCTACTTGCGAGGTTGAAAGCTGCTGCTGGCAAATTCGATTTAATTTATGACCTACAGTTGAACTATGGCCGACTGCTGATCTACAAGTGCACATGTGCGGGGACCACAGCTTGTGCTTCGAAAGGCATCCGGGAGCTTCGTGCATGTGCACTTGCATGCTGCAAGCATGATTGCATGTGGCCGACCAAGCTATCTACGATTACATCTGCATGAGGACCTAGTGCTTCGAAAGACATCCGGGCCTAGGCTACAGCTTGGGTGCAGGTGCAGTCGCATGCAATTTGGAGTGCTCATGTCAGGGCTTTACCATACACGGGGTTAGTATGAAGCTGGCCATGCTGCTGCCGGTCATCCAGTTCATGGCTGCCAATGTAGATCGCCCCGCCGATGCCACATATCGGAATGACTTCGTGCCTTGGCTGCTTAAGCCATGCACAAGGTGATCAGGGTGTATCCGGGGTATCCCGATCTAAGGTGGAGCACTGTGCCGGAGCAGCAAAGCTAACCTGGGCTTTTACACATCTGGGATTCAGGGGCAAGCGATTCGATGTGTCTTGGCTCAGAGCATGCACTGCCCACAGTACTTGCTGTGTCGGCCACCTATATAGCTAGCTCAGGCTTCTTACAGCGGCAATCACGATTTTATGCGCACGGTGGGTTTCCTTGTGCTCCTGGGTGCAGCCACTCGCCCGACACCTTTGCAGCCTAGCTCGAGTCGCCGCATGCTCTGCATTGTGTGCGTGCACCGTTCAGGTGATGAATGCATCGCCTTATGGTTTCTTGATGTGTGCTCCACCATGCAGCAGCTGGGTGTTTATGCAGCTTATCTGCATAAGTCGTTTGGCATGTATCATCGAAGCCTAGAGCCGATCGAACCTCTTGCCAAAATCGTGTGCTGCCAGGTCTCAGGGTGCTACGGGGCGCAGCAAGGAGTGCCCGGAGGGCCATGGAGCCCGATCGCGGTCCGTGCATGCCGCGAACATGTTCGCTGAGAGGTTGGTGTACATTTTGCGAATCGCCACGCAATTGAAAGTGTTTTGGGCTGTGGAACAGCCCGCATCTTCGGTGCCTTGACTTAAATTATGCAATATCGCATGAGATGACATCCGGTGCCTGATCACTGCATCTATTGCACTCACGAGGTTTTGTGGCTGATGCCATGCGTACGAGCAACCCTTCGTGCTTGTCATGCTCGCAGAGTTAAGTTCTGGATGTGCAATTACGGCGCTCCGTCTTTGAAGCCTACCGTGCTCCTCGGCTGTTTCAATAGTCACGAAGCCCCGTTTCAATAGTCACGAAGCCCCGAACGTTCCTTGATGACCCGTAAAACCAAACTGCTTGGTCCTTTAACCCTGATATAACTAAACCGGTAACCTGTATCCCCCAAACCCAAAAGCTCCAGCGCTGACAAAGCCGGCCCCGAATTCGAAAAGCTGGTGTTGCTACAACAGCCAGGAACAAGAGGTTGCAGATTGTTACCAGAAGGACAGATGCAAGTGGAAGGAGGACAGTTGCAGCCTGGCAAACCATAGCGTCGGAAATCGAGGGCAGCATAAATAATATTGCACTTGCACTGAGACGGGTGGCAAAGATCTGAAGCAGACGCAGAGTTATTCCCTCAATTTTGGTCTGGCGGTTGCCGACCTGTGACGTGGCTTATACCTGCACAGCCTGCACACCTAAACCCAAACCTCTCTCTCTCTCTCTCTCTCTCTCTCTCTCTCTCTCTCTCTCTCTCTCTCTCTCTCTCTCTCTCTCTCTCTCTCTCTCTCTCTCTCTCTCTCTCTCTCTCTCTCTCTCTCTCTCTCTCTCTCTCTTCGATCCCTATAATCAGTGAGGTACCGCCAGGCCACCAGCAGTGTAGCAGCGGAACGTGCGCAGATGACAGCATCGTGGTCCGACATTGATAGCACCTTGGTTGAGCCCGAAGATGTATATGTCGGCGAGCTGGATGATTTGTTGGGGAAGAAAGCTTCCTGGAAATGAGATCGTGCGAATCTCGATCGATCCCTGCTCCCTATGATATCAGCTGCTGCGATCAAAACCCAGTCCAGGCTTTATTGGTTCGGGATCCCATGTGCATATACCTAGGGCTTGGTGTCTTCAGGGTTTAAGACTTACACGGGGCTTCTTATATAGTTTAAGTACAGAGGATCTAGATCCATATCTGATCGTGTCATATCCTAGATACCGAGAATCCGATCCATCGTGTCATTTCCTAGATACCGAGGATCCAAATCTAATCGTGTCATGTCCTAGATACCAATCTAATCGTGTCATCTCCTATATACCGAGCATCCAAATCTAATCGTGTCATTCCTTCAAAGGAAATTCCTGCTTGTGCCACAGGGTTTATCGTGTCATTTGCGTGTCATTTGGGGCCGGCTCCCATACACTTAGCTTTATAAGTGATGCTTTTGGGAGGGTCTTTTGCGTGTCATTTGCGTGTCATTTGGGCCCCCCCGTATGTCTCGTGCCCTTCTACCGTGTCGCTCAGCCCTGCATATGCTTCTGTGGTCGTGCCGGGGTACTTTGAGCTATGACCACTGTAGCTGGTGTGCTCGAGACATTTGAAGATCCTCGATCGATGGGAAAGATTGTGGGCCCCGAACGCATCGAGACGATGCCTAGTATCCCAATGCACCACAGCTGCAATATGCATGCATTGTTCTGGGTTGCCTTTTGGGCCATGCCACGATCGAGCTGCCTAGGTCTGAGGATTCTCAAGCAACCGTACCCGGTATCCTGGACCAGACCCAGCCTGACCACCTGGACACACAGGCAACTCTAATCGACCAGCAGACACAGGCCGAGCTCGTACAACTAAAATAAGCCAAGAACCCTAAAACCCTTAGCCCCAATTTCTATGCCTAAACCTATAAACCCGAATCCTATATAAATATTGATGATACGGGGCTCCATCGATCTTGCAGCTGCTCGAGTCTCCTGGCAGGTGGCCAAGCAGCCCAAGGAAAGCAAGGAGAAGCCAGGCAAGGACCCAGAGAAGCAGAAGCTAGAGAAGACAAAGCCCAAGGAAAGCAAGGAGAAGCCAGGCAAGGAGCCAGAGAAGGGGAAGCAGGAGGAGAAGACAAAGCCAAAGGAAAGCAAGGGGAAGCCAGGCAAGGACCCAGAGAAGCAGAAGCAGGAGGAGAAGACAAAGCCCAAGGATAGCAAGGAGAAGCCAGCCAAGGAGCCAGAGAAGCAGAAGCAGGAGGAGAAGACAAAGCCCAAGGATAGCAAGGAGAAGCCAGCCAAGGAGCCAGAGAAGCAGAAGCAGGAGGAGAAGACAAAGCCCAAGGATAGCAAGGAGAAGCCAGCCAAGGAGCCACAGAAGCAGCCGCCGGAGCAGGAGACGAAGCCGAAGGAAAGCAAGCAGAAGCCAGGCAAGGAGCCAGAGAAGCAGAAGCAGGAGGAGAAGCCAGGTGAGGAGCCGGAGAAGCAGAAGCAAGAGAAGACAAAGCCCAAGGAAAGCAAGGGGAAGCCAGGCAAGGACCCAGAGAAGCAGAAGCAGGAGGAGAAGACAAAGCCCAAGGATAGCAAGGAGAAGCCAGCCAAGGAGCCACAGAAGCAGCAGCCGGAGCAGGAGACGAAGCCGAAGGAAAGCAAGCAGAAGCCAGGCAAGGAGCCAGAGAAGCAGAAGCAGGAGGAGAAGACGAAGCCGAAGGGAGGCAAGAACAAGACAAGCAAGGAGCCAGAGAAGGGGAAGCAGGAGGAGAAGACAAAGCCAAAGGAAAGCAAGGAGAAGCCAGCCCAGGAGCCAGAGAAGCGGAAACCAAAGGAGCAGACGAAGCCGAAGGAAAGCGAGGAGAAGCCAGACCAGCAGACACAGAAGCAGAAGCAGGAGGAGAAGACAAAGCCGAAGGAAAGCAAAGAGAAGCCCAACAAAAAAAGACCAGTGGAGGAGCTGCAAGGTACTGAGAAGAAGCCTAGACAGAGCGAGGCGCGCGGGGGACTTCAATTTGTAGTCCGAACATTTTCTGGGTTTCGGGTTAATTGAGGGTCTTGGGTGTAAGGGGTCTAGGGCCCGGGTGTAGGGGGGTGGGGTTTTGTGTCTATTATGGCTATTATATACTCTAGGATCTTAAGTCGATCTAGGGGGTCTCGGAGGTCCAGCATGGGTTGGTTGGGCTGGCTGTAAGGTTTCGAGAGTACGATTTCCGGTTTTTAAGAGCAGCCGCAAAAGATGTACATTGAGAGCCCGAGTTGTAAACCTGAATCCGCACGTGCAAATCTGCAAAGTGACGGTAGTAGGAGAAATATTAAAGATACGTATGATCCAGGAATCCCGACGCATTTCCGGTTTAAAGATGCAGCCTCGAAACACATTCAGAGCCCCAGCTGTACATGGTTAAAACCCCAGCATAAATAACCAGCAACCCCTGCACCACGCCAAAGGTTTCCGAAGGAGGTGAGAAGCGCCGAGCTCCCGATGATGAGGTATTGCAACCAAACAAGAGGATGAAGGATGCTGAGGGTGCCCCGCAGCCCCTCCTGACGACCCCGCCTAGGAAAGGTGCATGCTTGTCACCAAAAGTGCAGCGTCCTGTAGCCACTCCACTTCGCCGTCGCCGTGGGAAGTCCAGCCCGGCAGCCGTAGCCTTAGATGATGGTGTATATGGGTTGTAGCTTAAATTAGAGGGCTTAGGGCCGGGGTTCAGGGCACAGTATAAAGGCCGGGTTGGTTTCAGATCCTAGTATACCCCAACCCGGGTGGAACTTGCATCCTTGACTACCACGTGCCACATTCCGCTGTTGTACTGATCCTCTGACATATTGATCGAGTCTTTCGCCTATATTATAAAGTTCCTATGACACGAAGGTTTCGGCCATTTGCATACATTCTGCCCTATAGATCCTAATTATTCACACTTTCGCTGAATTCCTGCATAGTTCCTGTACTAATTGACACCTTCGGTTTTGGCCATTTGCATACTCCAAACCTACATTCCGCTCTTGTAGAGATCCTAATGGAACTGACATATTGGGTCTTTCTCCTTCCTGTATAGTTCCCAGACTAAATGACACCTTCGGTTGTGGCCATTTGCATACTCCAAACCTACCTTCCGCTCTTGTAGAGATCCTAATGGAACTGACATATTGGGTCTTTCGCCTTCCTGCATAGTTCCCAGACTAAATGACACATTCGGTTTTGGCCATTTGCATACTCCAAACCTACATTCCGCTCTTGTAGAGATCCTAATGGAACTGACATATTGGGTCTTCCGCCTTCCTGTATAGTTCCCAGACTAAATGGCACCTTCGGTTTTGGCCATTATACCTATGTATGTTAACTGCATGCTGTCAACCCCAAATACACGTACCATAGTCTTGTAGATTTTGGTGATACTCGATCCTAGGCCGAGGCTTCGAAAACTGGTGGCACGGCATCCACGCAGACGGGCACAAGCTCCGGCAAGACTTCCCCGAAAGCCTCCCCTTCGAAGGCCAAGCAAGCATCCCCCAAGGGCAAAAGCTCCCCCAAGGCTTCCCCGAAAGCCTCCCCTTCGAAGGCCAAGCAAGCATCCCCCAAGGGCAAAAGCTCCCCCAAGGCTTCCACGAAAGCCTCCCCTGCAAAGGCCAAGCAAGCATCCCCGAAGAGCAAAAGCTCCCCCAACAAGGATGCCACAGGCTTCCTGAAGCTCGGTCGTGGAAAAGTCAGGGTCACACTCAGTGCTCAGCAGAGAGCCCGACTCCAAGCCATGACGCAGCCAAGTGAAACTTGGTCTGTCAAATACGAATTATACTCTTATCCCAAGTACTATGCTCCGAGCCCTTTAAGACTTAAACCCCGAAATTCAATACCGTCTCCCGCACGACCTTAACATCTCCATCCGGACTAGGACATGCCTTATGCCGAGCGAAAGACTATGTACGCGCGGGCCGGAAGGCTGGTCCGAGCGCCGGGGGTTGATGCAGCTATCGTTCGAAAATATGATCTGATGAAGACAGACAACGAACGGTGTGCCGGCATGCATTGTGTGCAGTTTATTTTACTGCAATTGCATTATATTGTGCAGGGTCGTCCTGAGCTAGCAAAGGTTCGAGTTCATGAAGCAGGTCATCCTGGACCCAAGCATGGTGAACATCACGGTTGAGGATAAGTACCGTTCGACTGTACGGGACTCACACAAAGATAAGTACCGGACGGTGGCTTGCATGCAAAACTTGCCCTAATATGTAAACTCTCATAAGTCAAAGCCCTGCCCGGACATCCCAGGTTACCCTGTTCCAGCTACAGCAGTGGTACCCGGGTGAAGAGGGTGCTGCCTTCATCAAGGAGTTGATCGAAGGCTGCTTGGATGCAAATGAGGGTCTCCTTCTTTTATAGTTGCTGTCGAGGATCAAGCGCAGGATCCGCCAGCGGTCGTAGGCAGAAGCTTGTCAGTTCCACAAAGTGTAGCCTTCGTTTTTGTCGAGATCCACGAGCCGAGACTAGCAACCAAAGCCCGTTCCTCACTTTAATTGATCTAGTTGCGAAGCTGCTGGAGGGCTGAGGATTTTAGGTTCTGTCGGTATAGGCCGGTGTTTCGGTTTAGTCTGTCCAGGACATACTTATATAGGGGTTTAGGGTGCGCATGGGCTGCTGGTAATTTATCCCGGGCTTTGGGATTTGGGACTGTGTGTCTGGGTTAGACGGTACTATACAGTGGCTGTCCAAGCAACTTGCCCTGCGCCCAATGCCATCCGATGCTAAAACCAAAAGCCCTGAACCCCGACCCCGACCCGAAACACACAACAAAAAAAAGGAGTCAGTAAACCCGAATTGGGAAGCTTGGCCCCATGCCATTTTCTTATATGTTGCAATGCTACCCCGGGACAGGGTCGAAGGGGTGTTGGATTTATTTAGACAAGAGCTAGGCCTCCAATACCCGAAATCCTAAACCCTGAACCCTACTATTCTAGTGTAACCCGGGGACAGGGTCGAAGGGGTGTTGGGTTTGTTTAGACAAGAGCTAGGCCTCCAATACCCGAAATCCTACCTGAACCCTACGTATAATATTCTATATATATTGCTCCGGATATGGTTCGTTTATTTGTAGCAAAGCTACCCGGGGACAGGGTCGAAGGGGTGTTGGGTTTATTTAGACAAGAGCTAGGCCTCCAATACCCGAAATCCTAAACCCTGAACCCTAGTATTAATTGTGGGGCTCCGGATATGGTTCTTTGATGTTTTCTCCCTCTCCCTCTCCTAGATGGCTTCACTGCTTAACCTTTCGCACCCAAAACTCGTGCAAGCAATCATACAGGTTCCGGGCCCTGCTATATATTAACCGTATTATTGTAAAGGCCCTAGACCCTCGCTTTTCCTAAAACCCCGAAACTCTAAACCGTAACCCCAATTCCCTAAACCCGGCCTAAACTAAACCCTAATAATTGCGGCCAAGGCCAGGGAGACGGCATGCCACACCCACAGGTTCTTTGGTCGCAGATCATCGGAATTAATATACCTCGGATCGAGTTGTTGGCTCGCATTGTGGATCTCAGGCGCCTAACTCGAAAGTCCCCGGATCACGTATGTTCAAGATCTTGAAGGAGATCGCCGACGATAAAGAGAGATGCCGAGAACATGATCAAGAGGCAATCAAGTATGATTAATTTAGGTGTGGCATGTCTCACACTCAACTATGAAACTCCAAACCCTGCAAGCCCGTCTTCTTGCAGGTGAAGGTCTCTGCCCGCGTGACAAGCAAAGGATCCGCCGAAGCCTTGCAAGAGAATCTGGTACAGTTCGCTGATGACTTGACACAGAATGCGGCCACCCTCGGCACTGATGGGAAGATTAAGCTGCCAAAGCGCAAAAAAGTTCTCACACCAGAACAAGAGACCGACAAGGGCATGGTGGCTCTCTTCAAGAAGCCCGGCTCCTAGCATTTCGGTGTACAGTCATTCTACGGAGTATTTAGGACCCTGAAACCCTAAAGACCTCCAGCTCTTGTGCACTGAAGGCTGTTGCAGGATGATGCAAAGCTTGGAACATTGATTGCGGACTTGACAAAAGTGCCGCACAGTGCCGAGTTGAGCAAGAGCCTGGGAAGCCACAAGGAGACCGTGAAAAATGTCATCAACACCTTCGACGTAGAAAGCAAAGTGCCGGAGCTTGACATGGCTGGGAAGAAGAGGGGCAGCAGGGACTCTTGCAAACGCAGCGCCACGGTGCTCCCGCTTCTTCGGCTTGGAGCCGGCTTGCTATATAATGCTCATGATCCCTAGTGGTGAGGGCATTCGCGTGTTCTCACCACGAGGGGGCTGCTGTCGCTGTGTACAGTTTGCTGGTAGTGGATATCAAAGAAGGCAACAGACGTTGCAAAGCTCACGGTGTGAAGCCTTCCAAGGGCGGAGAGACGTCGGCTGGCGAAGGCCGTTGAGGCCAGCCAGGGATGCTAACATGAAACAATTAAGTTGGCACAGGGCACCCCCAAACCTAAACCCAAGAAGCGCCATGTGTGCTGTCCTAGATGAATGTATTCTACATCGTATCCAAGCTAGCACGAAAAAATAGTCAGGGCCTCATGCACCAGAACCGTTCAATCTCCTCAATACCCCGTTCATGTTCACCTGAAACCCTCGAACCTCTAGCCCCAAAAAACTGCTTACCCTCATCCCCAAACCCTGGTAAGCTACATCCTCGTGCATGACTGTGATCTGAGGACATGCGATGATCGATGGGATCTTATAGAGATGCCTGTCACGGCTTTTATCGTGATGCAGGAGCCTTGAATGCAATTCAATCCAGGGTATCGAGATTTGATTCTACAGCCCAGCTCGCATGCCAGGGACCTGATAAAAACTAGGTGCTCATCGGTGGGCATACGCTTAGGATGCCGGCCAAGATAATTGATGCAGTGAGCCCAGCTTGATGATTTTAAGCACGGGGAGGTCGACCGTTGATACTAGGTTTATCTACAGCTATTTAGGGCCTTAGCTTAAGACTTGAAGGGTTTGGTGCCAAGGATCAAGGTATAGGTACTCTAATAGCGCCGATCTTGCCGTTTCGAACTCTACTGTTTTGCACCGTGCCATAGCTAGCCTGTGCCTACTTTATTTATCATATCATACCCCTACAAATCTAGACCCCGAGGCCCCAGTTCCTAAAAAGGCACATGCTAGCTGTGGCACGTGACCGTAGTTTGATCTATGGTGTGCAAACACATTGTTTAATTAAGCATATGTGCCAAGCAAGTCGCGCAGACATGCAGATCTTCGAAGGGGGGCTGCTGCAGAAGGGCAGCTGCCGCAGAAGTGTGGAGAGACGAAGGCCACCTCGGCTCAACTATAAGAACAGTACAATCATTGTTTCTGCATGCTGTCTCGGCTGCGAGCAGGGTCTGTGGTGAAGAGATGCAGATTGAATGTTAATTTCTGCTACCGCGAAATACTCATATATGGTATGTCGGGTATTTCATGTATAGGTTTGTCACCAAAATCCTGCATCCCGCTCCTGTATAGATCCTATAAGAAATGACATATTGGGTCTTGAGCCTTCCTGTATAGTTCCTACAGTAAATGTCATATTCGGTTTGGGCCTCTTTGCATAGTGCACACAGTCTACCTGGCTAAAGTATTAGGACCCCCAAATCCTAAACCCAGAACCTCCTTACAATTTTTAAGGTGTCGGGCCATTACAGTAGAAGCCAGAAAGTTGGAACATCATTATCAGTACATGGGATCCTCCTAAAGTCATGTTCCAACTTTGTGGCTTCTACTAGCTATAATTATCCTAAACCCAGAAGCCCTTAGGGACCCCCGAAAACCACGAACAGATCTGAGTGAGCCCAGCTTGTGTGCGCAAGGATGGCCGGTGAAATCTAGGATAAATTATGTTGAACTAGTCCTGGGGCGCCCCGGGAACCACGAACAGATCTGAAGCATCGATCCTGCGTGCGAGTTTCTACTCCAGTGATTGATTATGTCTGCATTTTGCCAGGAAGCCTCTGGGTGGGTGTAGATCGATCTAGATCTGTGCAACTAGCTCCAATCAATCCTGCATGGCCTCCTGAGCATGTGCTGTCGTAGTCTGATCTATGCTGCACTAAATTTATGGGGTGCAGGGGAACATAAAGCCGTGCCAAGCAACAGCTGCTTGCAATGGTGTCCGATGCCAGGGTGAACCTTGGCCGAGAAACGTGCAAAAGAGTCGGAGCCCGCATGCCGGCCAGTATCTTCGTTAAAGTACACCATATATGATTTGCGGTGCCTGCTGAGCAAGTACTGCGTGTGTGCCAGTGCAGCTGCATCAAGATCCAAGTCCCAGGTGCTCGCACGGGTGCCCAGTGCTGCTTCATCCTAAGCCTCTAAGCCCAAAGACCTATACCCGATAATAGATTTCGAAGATCGATGTATAACCTCACAAATAAAGGCGCGGCTTTGAACCTGAAGCCACCGGACCTTAAATCCAAATGCAAGGACCGTCAGCTGGATCTAGTGTGGTTTGACATCCTATGAATTTAAAAGCCCAGTAAGCCCTATACCCCATAATAGCCCTAAATCCCTAAACCCCTAAATCCCCTAAATCCGTAAACCCCCAAATCCCCTAAATCCCTAAACTCCCAAATTGTTCTGGCTGAATCCCCTAATATAATATATGTTATGGAGCCCTACTTATAACCAGCACTTTTGTCGCCGAGTCTCAGGATCGACTTAACTCAGATATGCCCCAAACCCAACAACCGTTCAGATCGGGAGCTTTGCATACCCCCAAACCCATACTTAAAGCTAAGCTGTGCTTGAAATGCCTAAACCGAAACCCAGAAACGCGGACCAGTCGGATTCGCCAAGGATCCATATAATCGGCAATGCTGGGATCTGCCTGGATCGATGAGATTTATGATTCTTTATCCTGGTCCCGGCCTGTTGCTGGCATCTACACCGACTTCAAGGACTGTCTTGGGTTTCGAGTTGGGTTTGGGCGGGCTTCTGGAAACCACCGAAGATGCAAAGTAATGCAGGACGTGACCCGATGGACTTAGTGCAAGAGCTGCTTGAACTGTCGAATACACTGTCGGCTTGGAAGATTAAACGGGTCTTTGATGCGATCGCGAGCCGCATTCCATCGATGTGGCTTCCGACTCTTGTCTGCAGCATCATCCGAACTCCCACCGTGCATGCGCCGAGTGCTGCTGGCTAAGGCCTTCCTTACAAGACTTAGCCGGATACTCCAGTGACAAAAACGCCCACCGCAACTTTGTGAACTGGATCAATCGACAAGATTGGCGAAAAATATTACCGAGGCCCACAGAGATCCTTGCTTCAATGTGGGCTTCCAATGCTTTGTTAACTCGTAGGCCTGACGGAGGGTTTAGTGTTTCAGTGCGCTTTTTTTGGCAGCAATATATTCCAGCCCAGGGTCAAAGTTCTTTTGGTCGACAAGAAGAAGCCGAAGAAAGACCAGATATATGAACCCACCTGGCACGTCATGCTGCCGCACGACACGCTCGGGGCTAAGACTCATGCCGATGCAGCTGATGGAGGAAATCCGGCACTACCCGACCCAATAGACAAGGAATTATATCTTAATTCCCAAACGGTCGTGCAAAATTTTGTCCATGAAACCTATATGGGTTGGCTATCGATCCCTCAGCTCCTGAGGCTACGGTCTGTCTACAACTATTCGATGGATGAATTCAAAAGGTTATTCCTCGGCAATGACGGTGTGCCTTGGACAGCATGATCTCCCGCTCAGGGATCCAGAAAGCAGCTGCATCGACCCACCTCGGATTGGTGAATCAGTCGTTAAACCGAGGATGCTCTTCGTTTCTGGAAAAACATTCAGCACACCGAGCAACTCGATCGGCAATATTTCTGTGACTTTAGAGGTGACACAGGATGCTAGGTATGTCCCATGCAAGCATGGTTTATGCAACAGAAGTGGTTTCAGCGCCATCCCCTCCTTTCAACCTTATCAGCTCCTGGTCCGCATTCACGGGTTTAGGGTTTCGAGTGGGGCAGTTAACTGCATTTTCTGGTGCTGCTAGACAATAATCACTCCAAGTCCGGCTTTGGAGACCGGGCATCATCGATTATCCAACTGGTGAACCTAAGGACGCCGAGCTGGCAAGGGTCATTCCCCTGGAGGTTCATGGGGATGATGCTGACTCCCACAGACGGAGAACCTTCTTGGTGACAAGCTTTCAATCTGCCCTTACTCGTGGTGCGACTCTGGACACGCTATTTGTAATGTACTGTTTGGACAACGCACAATCATCCGAGTACACCATGGGGCAGTTGGATCTGCAGGTGGCATGGAGTTTTCAACAACTTCAGATGGGCCACCTGTTTGATCACGATGCTTTTGGTCACCCGCTGCCGACGTCGACAGCTGCTCGCCGAGAAAGCCGCAGCATCATGGGCCCCTTCAGGGCAGTCTGGGTCGGCATGAAAGGTGATCAAGCGTACATCAAGAAGGTTCTCAAGCTGTCTAATTCCTGGGTGAGCTCTAATATCTGTCCCTTCTGCCAGGCTGGGCAGTCTTCAACCGGGCAGTGATCAATCTAAAGACCTCTCGAGCTCGTGTGGGTCAAATCAAACCCAAAAGTTCTGACCCCTGAAGGCTTCTTCTGATGCAAGCACTGGGCTGCTGTACACGGAAACTGGCATTAACGCACGGCACCGCAGTACGTTTCCCTACTGCATGCACGTTTGATTTTTTAATCTTGGTTCCGGTGAACAAACCTGTAGCATGTGGTCTATGCAGGGTACTCCGTCCCAAGGTTGACAACAGATCAAGAGTTCTTCCAGAGCATTGCTCGCAGCCCCTGGTTGCTATGCCCCGGCATGACGCCCTCTCGTATATGGCCGGACTACTTGCATATTGTTGATCTTGCCTTGGCACCTGACGCCGCGGCATCAGCAGCGTGGCTACATAGCGTCGGCTAAGTGTTGTCTGTAGTAACGGCACGGAAGTGCTGGTCTGTGTTGAATCTTAAATGTGTTGCCTATACAGGCCCTCTTGGAAATGACGGTGGATGCTACGCACTGGCCAGGCCTAGAAGTTGCATAGAATCGTTTGTGATGAATTTAAAACTCGAGCTGCTAAATGGGTTGCAGTATTTCCTTCTCCAGAGTCGGCCCTCAAGGCCGTGATCAGCAAGAGCGACTCAGCAATGCCTATGCCGAGTTTGCTGCGGCATGCAGGGCGGAACGTGTGCGCCGCATGGCACGTATGCATGGAATCATGTAAAATATGAACAGACCCTGGGGAGATTCGTGTGCTCGGGATTATATAAGCGCAAAGAATATTGGGATCCGATATAGGGGTTTGTGATACCCTTTTCTTTTTTTCGGGCGGGGATATGGGGGGGCCTAGTGTGAACATATTACGGGGTCGGTTAGGGATTAGTTTTGCTTGGTCAGTTTAAGAGACGAATCGAGGCTGCAAAGCTCCACCGTTCGATCTCACTGCAATGAAGGCCAATCCTGCTACTGGGAAGTTTCCTACGTTGGCGCAGAAACGTTTGAGTGGAGCAGTGCCTGGGTCTGGACAGGTTTTGATTTTTGAGATATAAGGATCCTTAGATCGATCTCGATCTTTTAAGTAATATATATTCATCCAAGAGTCCATAGTCCTGGTGCGCTGGCTGGCTGAGAAATGTTGGGCTGTGGCTTCTGCTACAAGCAGCCACCACGACTTGCTCCGTGCTGGCGTATTCGTGGGGCTGGACCAACTTCGATGCACCTTCACAGATGCAGGCTGTGTGGTGAGTGAGCAGGAACGAGAACGAGCAGAGTTTTTCAGTGATTTATATCATTGCTCTCTCATGGGAGCCCTGTCCATACATCAGTTCTTCCAGGCTTCGAGAAACATTCTGCGGCAAGGGAAGTAGCACGATCGATAGATTCACTTCGCAGACCTCGAGAATCATGTCTGCCTTGCCTGATCCAAGGACTGGCCCGTGAAGCTGTCACGGCTCGGAAATTACTCTGGAAAATCAGACCAAAATTTCATGCGAGTCTTGGCTGCACCGTGTTGCCTCTCCCTTTCCCTGCCAAGCCCCCGTAGGGATCCTGCGGCATTATGCCCTGAAAGTGTCTTTAAAACAAATGGAACTCAGTAGGTACAAAGCGCTGCGAGCAGCAAAGGTTAGACCACTTAGTGCTCGATTCTGCTGCACTGACTAACCCATTGCGGGTGGCGAACTACCAAGAAGAGGACTTGGTCGGCAGAATCAAAAGGAAACTTGGCTGGTCCTATAGCTTCCATCAATAGTTGCCCAGGGCCTTCCAGGCCTGCTCCGACATGCTGAACTCAGGATGGCTCTTCTGGAAAACCCTGTGAAGCTTGGTCAAAGCGTGTTGGAGAGGTGGGCCTGGTATGCTGCGATCAAGTGGCACAATGCCAGACTGCGAGCCGCTGAGTCAGAGTCCGACTGAAAAGCTGGGCAAACCCTGAAATCCTTTAAGATCCGAAGCCCCCGACCCTGAAAACCCAGAGCCTGAAACCCTGAGAACCCTAAAAACCCTATATCTGATGTCATGAAGGAAGCCTTGAACACACAACCCCACAAAGCCGAGAGCCCCAAGCCCTGAAACCCAACAAAAACTCCACGATCCAAACCCCAAATCCCCAAGCTCCTAGGGTTGTTAAATGCTAGCTCCGGGCACACGAACTCCCCTAAAGATCATCATATCTATGCTTATGTTAACTGACATGTATTGTTGTCTCTATGTTAACTGACATGTTTTCGGGTCTGGAACGCCAAACACGTCGAACAGAGAGCCCTGGATTATAAGGGCTCCAAAGTGAGGTATCCCCCAAATTTTCGGAAATTCCCAATTGGAGTCTCAAGGCTTAGTGCTTCCGGTCGATGGTTGAAGCCATTTGCGCTCTTAGCTAGGGCTTTCGCATTCAGGGCTCGGGGGTTGGGATTTAGGACTAGGGGTGTTGCGATTTGCATGAGAGTTTCCCTAAACCCTAAACCCCTAAACCTCTAAACCCTAAACCCTAAAACCTAAACTTGCTTTGGGACTTGAAGGCTCTAGGGCTGGAGGGCGCAGCAAGGTCTCTGAACTTTTTGGGTCTCTCGGGTTTAGGGTTTAGGGTTTCTGATCGGGCTTTAGCGCAAAGGGGTTTGAGGCGTAGTAGTGTAGTAGTGTGTCTACTGCGACAGCGAAGAATGCTTGGCATCGTCGGCCTTCCCTGGCTGCTCTTAGGAGATTTAGTGGGTGAGGAACTAGGCCACTCCACACAGCCAGGCCCGATTCCACAGAATGAGGCATACTGTACACCTTTGATAAGCCCCTTTCTGCTAGGCCGGATTCTGGTCCCTGTGATCCGGGTTGGGGGGGTTTCCGAGTACGGACCAGAAAATGCATTATGGGCGAGTTCAGCAGGAATCCACACTGCTCAGCTGAGGCTACCGGGGATTGAGGGCTCACAATGTCTCTCGAAGTTAAGGGTTAGGAAAGAAGCCGTACTGGATCCCTGGATGCCTCAGCCCCCAAGCTTAAGCTCGCAGCTTGGTGCTGCGGCTTAAGGTTAGGCGTCGGGGGAAGGTCAGGTTGAAGGATCAAGCCACGAACCCTAAACCGCTCAGAATATAATGAAACCTACGACAATATACTATCATAGTAGTACACTGTAATATTCAGTTATATACCGTTGAATACAGGTTGCAGGGCAGCCGTCTGTTTCTCTCCTCACGATGCATGCAGTGGAAAACGAAAAGACCGGACGCGAGACATGTTTGCGATGTATTTAACTCCACTGGTCGCTGACTGACATTAGGGGGCGGCCAGTACTCGAAGGGACTTGACAACATTGGTTGAACCTAGCTGCAAGATTGTGTTAACCATAGAATCACATGTTCGGACCGCTCCCTAACGAGTGGATCTTGGCATCCAGAGCCTGCGCCAGTAGAGATGAAGAGATGATGCGAACATGGCCGACGTTCCAAAACAAAGGCACAGGCCGAGTGACATAACATTCTTTGGCATGCAGCAGAGTTGACATCATAGTGAACTCTGAACCCTAAACTCCCACACCCCAATGTTGCTGCCGGAACGGCGTAACCTCTGCGCTTTCTTGCGCATATCTCGGAGATGCTTGCAGCAAGAGAATGCTGCGCAGCGGGCAACACCGTGCGGCGGTCGACTCGACAGTGCAGATCGAAGATTTTGACACGTGATGCTCAGAGGGCCATCAAGCATACCCATCTATGAAGCGCTCGGCTTCATGAGCTCAAACAACAGGTGTGAGACGGGCCGCCACTCCCCCGGCGAGTTTCCAAACCTGCATTCTGCGTTCCCTGCACGCCTACATGCACAATCAACCCTGCAAACTTGTCCCTGTTGCTTGAATCCTCCTACTGCACATTCCAGACTCAGAAAAAAATTGCGCAGGTTAGGACATGTTCTTTTGCTGCAGGTGCTTCGCAGCCATCCTTAAATACACGCCGTGCGCTGCTTCCTGCAGCTGGGATTCCACAGTAGAACTTTTGAAGGTGCCAGGATGTACACTTCATAGGCCGTGACTGGGCAAGTCATGCAAACTACTTAGTTAAAGCTATGGTTCTACAGCAACTGTGGAACCACACTGTTGCAACGAGAGAAGCGCGCTGCGCTTGCGGTGAGTTTTGAACTTGTTGCTGTTTCCGTCCCGGGTCGGATCGCCGCCCCGAAAACGGCAGTGCTTCCGGCATCTGGGTTTCGAAACAGCAGGCGTCTGCATGAGGATTCCTAGTTAGTTCGTCTACAGTCTACAGCATAAGAGATGGTCCCGTTCCGCCTTGCCTGGGCATACTGGGAATACACCCAAGACGGGTCAATCGCTTCTAGCTTTAGCCGCGGCAAGAAAAACTCTTAGCAAGAGCAGCAAGAGGAAAGGAGAGATAGATCGGAGAAGGAGAAGAGGCAGAGACACAGACACAATGAACGCAAACACATGGAAGACAGACAGGGAGGTCCCCCTCGTTTGTGAGACTGCTGCGAAGTCGTCATGATGCATGTCTGAGGCGGTCACAGAATCTTCTGAATACTGCAGCCTGGCAGCGTGACAGCGGGAGGCGGGAGCTCCGACTTGATACGATTTACTTCGGCTCGGATATGTGGAGGTAGCCGGCGCATGCTGCTCTCAACCAGATGCCTTAGCTTGGGTTGACGATCTGTGGGTCTGACCCATCCTCCCCAAAACTCAGTGCTTTGTTTCGTCGTCTTGCTATATTTCCTGGTCAGTTATGCATACGGAGGCGAGCTTTGATGGACGACATGCTGATGCAATGAAATGCGCACGACCCTCACCGTTCTTGATGCTTTACTTTGTCTTCTAGAAGACTTCGATATTGAAGCCTCGAACCGCTGTGAACACCACACCACACTAACCCCTAAACCCTGGAGTCCAGGCACATGAAGGACATCTTCATCGGCCGAAACCTGCCCAGGAGAACGGCCTCGGTTTCTGTCTCGTGCACTTCTGCCTTCAGCAGCTCCAGCAAGCGGCCGACGCGCGGAAGGAGGCCTTCGATCGCCGCCTTCTTGAAGATGAAGGGCAGGAAGGTGGCGAGAAGATCTTGGTCGCTTGCGGCAAGGAGACGCTGGCGAAGGTTCCAGTCTGGTTTTACAACCGCACGGTGCGGGAAATGGCAGTAAGTGCATGCCGCACCCGATGGGCACACTCTGCCCTTGGAGATGTGCACACACGGTCTGGCACAGAAGTGGGGGTGCCCGGAACTGCCGGTGCCAAATCGTAAGTTGGCAGTAATGGGCTCTGGTAGTTCTGGAATCTCAAGGCCCGGCGGTGGAGGAATATTGTGATGCCAGGAGCGTGGGATTGAGATCGTGTGATGGCTGGGGGTGTGCTCCGGAGCTACCAGTGGCACCCATCCCCAATGTTGACCTCGGCATCATGCATGGTTCAGATAGCAAAAGCGGTGCTGAGTGTGAGGTTTCGGATCGCAAGACTTCTCCGAAGCAAACATACATAATACATAATGTGTATATATACACACATACATATACATATATACCCCATCACGTGCTCACGGGCCATGGCAGGAAACGGACCTGGCACGATCGTCAAAGCTGCTGGCGTTGAACAGCATGCCATGGCTTGGAAAACACGGAAAGCCTGGAACTAGAGAGCTGTGAGACTGCCCTGGATCACTGACTGAGCATGTCGGACACCTTGCGTTGAGTTGGGTGATTCACCTCCGGAGGAAGACCGAAGTTTGCAATTGCAATATCAAGTACTGTAGCGGCTGCGACTTTTCAGCCTGACCCCGAAACCTCGGAACTCCCCAAACCGTAAATCCTAAAAGAACCCAACCCCTTTAGCATCCCGGCAGGGCCATCGAACCCTAGAAACGAAAACGTTCAAACATCCCTCATAAAACACTTCTGAAACCTACCTAAACTCCGCTGCCGAGGCTGCTGCATCTTTTTGGGTGAGCTTACCGTCACCGTCGCGATCTGCGCCCTTCAGCACGAGGGGCCAAGCCTTTGCACTCCGGAGGTTTGGGGATCTCAGGTTTTAGTACGTTTTAGCATGTTTTAGTCTGTTTTATTAGTACGGGGTCCATCAAAACGAGAATGAGACTGTAGGGGTAGTATCGAGTATAACAGTTCTACTCAGGCACCCCTGAGGGATACTGCTCGAAATTAATCAGACAGTGAGACCCGTATTGCAGCCTTGCTCTGTTCGAGTTTGATCAGGTGTTAAAATACGGGTTCAACAAGGGGTCTGCAACAGGGTTTCAGTGAACGTCTACTCGGGTTTAGGATTCCAGTGCGCAATGCGATACTCTTCAGGACCTGGGGGACTCATTTTCGAACCTGCAACGCATACATCCCAAAATCCAGCCCTCACATTCACTCCCAAACATCCTTGTTTAGCCGATTAGCGTTGGGAATTTCGATTCAGCGGTTGTTTCGTATGCTCTTGGTTCGGGGGTTCGGAACCACGCTCTGTTCTACGGCCTGGGCGGCTTCGAGCTTATCTGCGAGTCCTTACAGGATGCCTGCTCATCATCTGAAGCCCGAAGGTCGTGACGGGACAAGATTTTTGGACAGTCTGCGTAGGGAGATAACACGAACATTGATGAGGCTGCTGCAGGTAAGAATCCAGGGCTGTAAACCTATGCGACCTTTTAAACCTCTCAGACCTACTCTAACCTACGCAAACCAGAGGTTGAGCCACTTAGGGTCTGGTGTGACCAAGGAAGGTGCCGATCAAACCAAGGTTCTTGTAAGTAAGGTCCAAACCGTGATGGCTGCTTATCACGCTGGCGAAGCGGCTGTGCACGTCGTGCAGCTTGACAGCTTCAGCTCCACTAGCCCCGTCCGGAAATCCGTAGGCCGTTCAGCATAAGCGATTCGCCAAACCCTGATTGGAGTGGGTAAACCTGACGCCGCTGGGTTTCAATCCTTTGCGAGCCGTACAAACCCTTCAAAAACCCTAGAGCATTAGCGCGTACATGCGCGCCCCAGAGCCCCAAAGCTGGATTGCCTGGGGCCCCACACCGCCTCAGCAGCCTTGATCACAGCGCCTCAACAACTGAGCCCCAAGAGGGGCCTGCAACTGGCTCTCTGACTAAGCCGCACTCAGCTACACCAGCTTTCTACCCATGCAACCGATCCTCCAAACCGATCTCTCAGTTCATATCCTCAGATGCTTCCGGATGGCAGAAAGCTTGTTCCGAACCGGAGGCACTAAGCCACTGACTCCCACTGCAACGTGAGAGCACCGAAGGACCATAAAGGTTGTAGTCATTCGATGTTTCCAACGTCCTTATACTATGATTACGATATTGTACTAGGGAACGCAAGGGATGGCATTTGGCAACTATTCAACCAGGCCCCTAAATGAACAACTATATCAAGATCTAAAGTATGGGGGTACGGGACGGCTGACACCTCGATGGTAGCCTCAATCCGATGCCCAAGTTCGGCATTGATACTGGTAATGACACACATCATAGTAGGGAGGGTAATTAGAAGAGTAGTTGGCAATAGGTTCCAGCAGCTGCAGCAGTCATAACACCCTTAAAAAGCGAGATACCCTCTCAGAAGGCTCGCCTAACCCGAAATCCGACACCCGAGAAGCTTTGATGGTCATGTTTTTCCACCCCAAAACTCAAGGCAAACAATTCGCAGGCTGTACTTCAAGTGGGTAAGCGCCCGGCTAGCCATCTCACTCTCTGTGCCTGCTCCGCTGTCGAGCTTCGCCAGCTTCCTGGCATGCAGCAGTTCCATGTCAGTGGTTACAGCTGCAAGTTTGGCTTTCTCCTTCGGGGGTTCAGTGTCCAAGTCTCTGCTTTGAGCCCTAAGCCCGAAACTCTATGTGTGTCAGAAGCAGTGCGATCATGAGCAGCAGTGTGTCTGAAGGCTGCATGGGTCTTCAGCACTCGAGGTTAATTGATGCGCAGTTGAAAGCATATAGGTATAAGTGCATGTCGCCTGCGGTTATAAACTAGCAGCGGCAACTTTCATGGCAACGCGTAGGTAAGCACCAGCCCGCCTTTTGCAACCCTTCAAAAGCCTTTGCGAAACCTCAACAAGCCCCGCTACCAAGCAAGCCCTAAACCCAAAGCCCCTCGCCCTAAGCCCCCTTGACTTACCTTTGGTTAATAGCGAACGGAAGAATGGTAGTAATAGTAGTTATAATTGTACCCCATTCCTCCATTCCCTACTAACCAAAGCAAATCCCGCCCCCCGGAATTCCAGAAGTCTGCCAGCTGGGCCCGACAGTCGTGCCCGTGAGCTGCTTCAGCCTTCGGCCATCAGATTTCTGGGTTTTGGGTTCAGGGTTTTCTTACCTTTGGTTAGTAGGGGGTTACTATAAGGGATCTATAAGGGTACTATAATATAGGGGCCTTAACAATCCTATAACTTACGTTTGGTTAGTACTGGTAGGGAATGGAGGAATGGGGTACAATTATAACTACTATTGCTGCCATTCTTCCATTCCCTACTAACCAGAGGTAAGTTTTAGGCTTTCGAGGCTTAGGCTTCAAGGTTTCCGGTTTTAGGGCTTCAAAGTTTTAAGGTGTAAAGCTTTGGGCTTTTAGGGTCTTTAAGCGGTGTAAAGGCTTTCAGGAGTTAGGGCTTGGGGTCATAGAGATAGGGGGGTTCAGGGTTCACGGCTGAAGGTTTCCTGAGTTAGGGCTTGTATAATAAGTGTTCTCAACCATAAGCTTAAACAAGGACGCTCAAGTCTTCGCATGTAATATGCAGCTTGAATAAGTTTTTTTTGGTTTACATCATCGCTTGAATAATTTTTGCGTATTCTGCGGGGCCGAACGTCTAAGACTTAAAGAGGGACTCAGCGGGTAGGTTTTAAGGTTTAGGGCTCCTGAACATGTTTCAGGATTTCGGAATCGTTTGGGAACAAGGAAAAAGAAACTCCTTCTCTACAGCCGCCCAAACTCCAAAGACACCCGATAAGGTCCCGAAGCATGGCTGGAAACACCGGGCTCGAAAACTTGGAACTTGTCATGCCGATCCAAACTGAACACAACCTGCAAGGAATCTCCAGGTCACGCTGTGTCGAAGCACATTCAGGCCTGTACTAGTTTGGGGGTTCCTTCTTATCGTCATCGTATAATATACCGCAAAACCCTTTTCCAGTCACATGTTAGGGCAGGAGACCTTTTGCTTGAAGCCCCGCCGGAGGAAAATGTGGCTAGGACGGCCACCCGCTCCCAGCCTCAGTGGTCGGTGCTCGTGGGCCCGTGGGGTGTTGGCTGACGAAGAAGATTCGCACATCAGGAGGGAATTAGCAAAACCAGCAAAAGATCAAGGGTGTCTCGGGTCTTCAGCTGCACATCATCAAAGCAGAAATGATACCTGAATCGGCGGGGCAAGCCTCCTCGTTTGATATCGTGTTAACACGGCCGAGGTGCCGAACCCTGCATGATGCTCAACGGAGATCTTCGTTGGTAAACCCCAACATCTTAATGCAAGACGTTGGTTGCCAATCTCAAAGCCGCGCAAGGAGATAATTGTTGGCAAAGCCCAAAGACAAAAATCGAGGGGTGAATCGGTGTTGGATAAACCCTTGGCAAGTCCCCGGTTCCATTCGGCTCTGCAAGGTTCTACCGGGGCTGTGCAGCAGGAGGAGCAGCCGCACCAGCGAAAGAAGTAGCAGAATCAAGAGCAGCGGCGGCAGCAGCTGCAACAACACAACACCAGTGGAAAAGAGCAGCAGGGGCGCGATTCGATGTTGTCTTCCGACTAGTTTTGCTGAATCGGTCGCCGCGTTTCTGAATCAGCCCCTCTAGTTTTCCGAACGTGTTTTCATGAACTGGAGCACTAATTTCAGAAACCCTTACTTTGACCGGCGGCTCAGAACTGAAGCCCAGGTGATGTCAATCTTTGATATCACGATAGTCCGAACCTATCGGCAACAGGACACGCGGACTCTCGAAAAGCGGTATATACGTGCGCTGGTATGCACGCTCGCTTCGGCAAGGATGCACGAGAACCCAAATAGGGTCGAACTTTCCTGGAGTTCTTGACCTTAGCGGACACACATTAACAACTCCGAGAAGGATACATTCAATCGTTGAGGGTTTACGAGAGTTACTAGAGTGTAGCCTAAAAGGTTATAGTATAGTATAGCATAGTATATGATGGTACAGCCGGTATAGTAGAGTATATCTATTATTGTCATCTAGCATAGTATATTGAACCTTTCGGGCTCGCCCTCCTTGGCGGCCAACACTCGTTGAAGTCGCCCAAGCGACGCAAACGCGGATGGAAATGTCTGAAGAAGCCTGCCAATGAGCTTCGGGCTTTAGGGTTCAGGGCTTAGGGTTTAAGGCTAGTGAATCGGGTTCGAATTCAGGGTTCAGGGATTTCAGGCAATGTACCAATGGGGTGCCAAGTATCTATGACCATTGCTTCCGGGGTGACGATTAAAGTGAACCTTCTTCTTGACCCTTCGTGTTAGCGGTTCCTTGTCAATGGTCTTGACGGTGGGACTCTGCTACTATTCCAGGGCTTGGTTTGGGAATCCGAACACAAACCCAAACTTCATCCGCCTGCTGCGACAGGGTCCGCAAACTGGAACCTGGCGCATGAGCTGCTGTCTTCGGGCCACAATCAACAACTTTGGCAGGCTGACAGTTTGATCGCCATGAGCTACAACACCGGTTGCAGGGGGCTTAGCTTTCCGTGGCGAACAGTGTTAATGGCCAAACAAATCGGGGAGTCAGACGATGTCAACTAACTTCCGTTTCACGTGCGTCTGGAGTACATGGCGATGGTCCTTAGCTCGCGGCGAAGCCTCCGGAAAGTGTGAGTGGCTGTGTGTGGTTTCCACCACTTATGTACTTGAAGGGTCATGGGTAGTCCTAAATCAAATTATGAGCATCTTCATTTGAAATATTATGTATACGCATCGTTCTAGTTTGCCGTAGGCCCCATTTATATCCGAACTTACTAAACCGCCTGATCCTTGAAGCCGAGGATAATAGTCGACCCCTCAAGCTCTATTCGGCTTGCACGGGCAGACCATCCATCGTACCCAGCCCAAAGTAAAACTCTACGAACCCGAGCCCGACACCTACTACAGGGGCCTAAATAATTACCAACACGATTTTGGGGGGGTTCCTTTTTCTAGTTATAGTATAATGGGCCCCAAACCTTATCCTAATTATCAAAGCCCCTATATCTATATGTATATATATATATGTATATGTATATGTAATAGATCCCTTGCAAGGACCCTTAAAAGGGAACCCTATTCTAATCCTTAAGGCCCCTGTACTATAGAACCCTACCATAGATCCCGTATAGTATCCCTTTAAAGGAACTCTTTGAGGGAACCCTATTCTAACTATTAAGGCCGCTATATGATAGAACCCCACTATAGATCCCTTATAAGCCCTTTATAAGAAGCCTTAAAAGGGAACCATATTCTGATTGTTAAGGCCCCTATATCATAGAACCCACTATAGATCCCTTATAAGCCCTTTATACGAACCCTTAAAAAAGAACCAATTCTAATTATTAAGGCCCCTATAGTAGGCCCACAGGTGAAACAGGACTGCTCGGCGTCAGCGAGGGCGCACACGCCTCAGGCCTGGAGTCTTTTTAAGGACTCCTGTGTGGGACAGGTTGGGGTTTAGCGAGTTTGGGGTAAAATCATATACATATATATATATGTATGTCTATATATACATTTGCTTTGCGGGCTTTCAGAGGTTCGTACGCAGCCTAATTAAATTGCACATGGGTCCCGCATTGCCCTAAAAGGGAGGGACAGGCGATGTGCCCAGAAGCTGTTGGGTGCCTGGATCCTCACGGCTTTGCCATCAATCGCAGCATCCCAAGCCTCCCTTAGCACCGCCGGAATCAAGGGCCAAAAGGTCTCACTCACGGTTGCTACGGTTAGTGCTTCACTGTCGCAGTTTAAAGCAACGTCCCAGCTGCTCAGTTTGTACAAAGCACCTTCCGGGGTCTCGTGAGGGCCCTTGGCATCGCCTAGTGCGGCCTGCCAATCAAACGCACTCAGCTTCAAGCTGAAGGCCTGGAGGGATTCGGTATGGTGTTCCGAGGGAGGCGTTTCATCCTCCTGAGCCTCGTCCGGACTGTACTTGGACAAGGCATCAATCAGAACTTCACGCCGCTCAGCAGGCCAGTAGTCAGAGAGGTCATCGACATCGAGTCCGCTGAGCTCCTCGCTCACGTAGCTGGCAATCTCGATCTCTTCATCCGGGAAGAGCGGGGTGACTACCAAGAACTGTCGCGATGACACCGACAATGGCTGGACGGTCAGCAGGCAACGACCTCACCAGTAGCTTGTCGCAGAGGTCACGGTACGCCGCTTGGAGCACCTCATCCCAGCCTTGAAGTCGACCTGGTGGTAGTGGGTCTCGATCCGGAGCAGGTACCGCCAAGTTGCTAGCCCCTTCCTCGAGTTTTCTCCACGCACGGCTGCCCCGGCCTGGTGCCGCCACATCGGCTTTCATCCCGTGGCTCCGTAGGAGATCAACACATCCAGGGTGGTCCCTGAGGTGCGTCGCGAGCTTCACAGTAGACCAATATTGACGCCCACAGGCTTTGCAAACCGTTCCTTCGACGTAGGGCCTGTGTCTGGCCTGTCGACAGTGGACCTTGAAGAAGTGAGCTCCGAGCGCAGCCCGTGTTCGGACCGCGCGTCCGCACGGTCTGCAGCGCCATCGTCCTTGCATAGCCTGTCCTGGCCGTCTACGCATTAGTCGACGGTAAAGCGCCCATAGCTGTAGGTTGACGTACTGCTCGTCCTTGAAAGAGGCGAAGTCCCGCGCCAGTAAGCGCCGCACCTGGGCCTTGACCCAGCTGGTGCGCTTCGCAAATAGCGTGTAGAGCGCCGGCCATCCAGCTGCATCAGCTGAGGGGCCATGTGGGTCACCATCGCAAAGCCAGCGCAGATCATCACGCACGACTGCAAGCCATGCCTGGTCAGTCTGCAGGGCCGCCCACAGCTCCGTAGGGGCCGCCTTGCACATCGACGCCAAGAGGCTGAGTCGCGATCGGCGAGCGAACATGTCCAGAGGCATGCAACCCGTGAGGATGTGTACCGCAGGAGAGGCGACGTAGTAGAGCAGGTCGCCCTTGAAGTGCTTGGTGAGGAGCCCACGAAGTATGCGGGTAATGCGGCCCATCTGGAATCCAGAGCCCAAGATTGAAGAAGGTGGCCGCAATGGAGAGCTGGAAGATATTGGAGCGTACTTGAAGGGGTATGGTGAGGTTGGTGTAAATCAACCGCTTGCCTTCGTCAAAGGCGGCCTGAGCAATTGCCAGCCGCCGAGAAGCTTCACCTTTACCAGTCACGGCCACATCGACCAATCCTCCAAGATGGATGTAGGATCCAACGATTGGCACTTCCAGTCCCAGGTCATCAAGCCGAAGGGCACTGGATCCACGAGAGAACCACCGCTGTCGGGCCTTGCGGGATCCTGGACCACGGATGGCCAGTAAGGCCGCGGTCTTCCCGGGGCGGAGGTTGGGCTGAAGCCCGTGCCGAGCACATTCATGAAGCACGACCGAGCAAAGTCGCTTCATCCGGCAGAGCAATTCTTCCGGGTCCTTCGCTGCCGTAGGGAAGGCTGCATCATCAGCCCAAGCACACTCGAGGGCCTGTACATCGGCTCCCACTCCCGGTGTCGCAAATGGCCCGCTCTCAACGTCGACCTGTAGGACCTGCAGCAATCCTTCACCAGCAGCTGCTTCACGGATCCGGCATAGGATTTTGCCCAGGACAAAGGCAAACACGAGATCAGCCCAGGCCTCGCCTGGGCGCGATCCGGCCTGTGTCACACACAACCGCTCCGATGTCCCATATCCAGTGATGAACCAGGATTGATGCATCAGGTCCTTGGCGAGGTGTCGGAGCGACGTCGGAAGGGTGGATTGCCCCATGATGCCTCCACTATTGATGTCCTCCCAAAACTCCCCGAGATCATCGGGTGAAAGGTTGAAGTATTTGAAGACCTTGGCGACCGTCTCGGCGTCTTCAATCAAACCAACCGACATCTCGCGGATGACCGTATAATAAGCCGATTGGACATCCAGGAACAATACTCCTGTCGAGATGTTGTCCCGCTTGCCTCGTCGAAGGATGGACTGGACGAATAGTGCCGGCAAGGTCACTGGAGCACCTTTGCGTGCACCCATCTGAAAGCCGAGCAGCATATCGGCAGCATGCTGGGTGGCACGGGCTCGCAGTACCTTGTGGTAGACTTTGCCCAGCATGCTGGACACAAACAAAGACCGATAGTTTGCAGGGTCTTGGACTGTGCCCTTTCGTTTCCATGACTCTCGCAGGAGTCCGCCACGCCACTGAATCGGCTGCCTCAGGGAGACAGCCGATTTGAGTATCAGTGGGTAGGCCGCTTTGGTAATGCCTGCCGGATCGGCACGGAGGAGTTCTCCTGGCAGGCCATCGAGGCCACAGGACTTTCTGGTAGGTGCGCGGCGGAAGGCTTGTTCAACTTCAAAGTAGGCGGGCAAGTCGCCGAGTGACCATTGCAAGTCACAGTCGACCTTCACCGTGGAGTGTCTCCCTGCCAGGTAATCCTCGGTAGAGACGATGACGCCGCATTCCTGTGCACTGAACTGTCGGAGCCAGGTCTCATCGCGATCAGCTCGGGAGTCACATAGCCGCCCATCTGGTCGGAGCAGCGCCGGGAGGGGCCTGTGAAAAGGCCGAGCCTGACGACCTCCAACACCGGCCTTCTTTGCGATGCCAAGGACCTCCTCAGCCTTAGCAGTGCCATTCCTAGCCACGGCATTGAGGAACTTCGCCTTGTCGATACGAATACCTCGCTTGATGCGGCCATTGGCGAAGTTGATGGCAGCAGCAGAGATCTCGTAGAGGAGGCCTTGCTTTCGGACAATGTCCGGGAGGCTGTAGTTCTCCCCAGACCGCCACTGGAGAAAGGCACGGCAGAGAAGGTCTCGCCAGAGACCCGCCCTGTGGCGTGTACGCAGCTTGTGCGCGATTTTGGCACTCCGGAGCTCCCAGATCTCTGGGGAGAGGTACGCCGCACGAGGACCATCCTCATGTCGCCTGAAGTGCTTGTTCATGATGCCGAGGAGGAAGTCCTGTAAGTGCTGGCAATGCTGATCCGGGTGGACGTTCCACGTGGGCGGAGCATAGAGAGCAAGCTCCTTAGCGATGGTCTGCTTGCCAGGCTCGGTCAGCATCTTCTCGGTATCGAAACGGGGTCGCCAAACACGGCGGCGGCCACCTCCTGCTCCCAGCGAACCTTGTATCTCGACAACAGCAGGCTGATGGTCATCATTGGGGTTGAGGGTGTCGAACGTCTCCTCAACGTAGCTGTGGGTAGACCATACCTCCGCACATCCGCCTATAGCGATGAAGTCGATTCGGTGAGAGGTGCCTTGCACATGTCGAAATGTGGCCGAAGGGCCGGAGTGAAGGTGCCGGAAGGTGGAGGGAAACCAAAGGCCCAGTTCACGTGCATGGCAGAGCATCTTCACACCGTTGGCGTCCTCCTGGCCAAAGGTGAGGTCGCCAGTGTGACCTTCGCAATCTCCAGGAAGTCGACCGTTCAAGTCCATCCCGCCTATGACCAAGCAGGATCGCTTGTAGGGCCGGAGGACTCCAGCCAGGGCCTCAAGAAACTCTCCAGCTGCCGCCCCTTTAGAGCCATCAGGGCAGTGCGCAGCAAAGATGACGACTCTTGGGCCACCGATATCGATGGCGACGGCGAGGAGGCGCGGCTGCTCAACGATAATCTTAATGTCCTCCTCCCGCGCCTGGACCCCAGCACCAGCGCGGCTCAGGAATCCCAGACGTTTGTTGAGCCAGATCGAGACTCCCCAGTGGGACTCGGAGGCACTGGAGATGCGGAGGTAGTCCTTGCTTTCAGAAACCGGCAGCATTGCGGGTCTCTTGAAAGCAGGCAATCTGTACCGAAAGGGCAGCGAGCTGCTGCATTTGTGGCGACCCGAAAGGGTTTGCGCGTTGAGGGTGAACACCTTGGCCGAGAAGTTGTCGCGGGCTTCCCTAGACAGTCCCTTGGCATCACTCGTGGTGGGGATCAGCTGCTCCGGTGTTATGAGGGGGGCAGCAAAGGCCACATCCTCATTCCATCGTAGTCGCTGTCCAGTCACAAGCGGATAAATCTCACGAGTGGTATCCTGGGCCTCAAGAGGGAGCCAAGACAAATCAACACGCTGAACCATCTCACAAAGAGCTGGTGGCGGGACGGCCAGGGCAGTGCTCTGAGTGGCGACCGCCTTCGCAAGTACATCAACGAGGCCATTGTAAGGGTCTCCGTTGTGGGCTTTGACATGCTCGATGGTGAGCGGGGTGCAGAAGGCATCTTGTAGGAATTGCGCCATCGCGCGGTTTTGCAGTCCGAGGCCTGCTCCCGCATCCCACGCCCCCGTGGCACCACATCCAGCAACCTTGCAGTCATAGAAGAGGCAATAGGCAGTCGGGACCAGGAAAGCTCTGCTTTGTAGGCACCATAGCATCGCTGTCATCAGAGCTGTCTGCTCGGCCTTGAGGGCCGGCGCAGCCTCGAAGGTCCAAGGAGTCTGTGGGTTGCCTTGCACTTGCTCTCCGAGCAGTCCGAACAAGGCCATTGATCCCGCCGTGACCAGAAAGATCGCAATGGCATATCCGCCGACCTTCAACTGTTCATGCCAAGATCCATCGACGTAGATGTGGACGGCCGGTGGCGTGGTGGAACTGGGCCCAGAAAGCAGGTCGCTCCAGTGCCTCATTGATGACAGGGCTCTGGCCGTTTCCGCTGGCATCGTAACTGGTACATCCGAGCAGATCCAATCCGGCGCCCATGGCCGAAATAACCTGTTCACATCGGCAACCCCATGAGGAAGCTGGACCTGATGGACATCAATTTCCACAACTGGTGGCGGAAGCAGGCCTTGGAGGCAGAGGGTGCCGGTCGGAGACAACGCAGTGTCATCATACGGCCGTCGCCGAGGAGAGCGACTTCGGTTCACCGGATCCGGTCTCGGCGGCCCATAGGGGGGCGGACCTCGTGGTGGCGAGGGAGTGGATAGGTCACTAGAGTTTGGGAGTGGATCGATGAACTCTGAACTGTCGCTTTCTTCATCGTCTTCCTCTGGTCCCGGTCGGTCGCTCTGTTCGTCCGTCTGCGAAGGGGTGAGCTTGTCAGTCTCCTGAAGGAAAATGTTCAGCATCTCCCCGTTGTCAACTCGCAGCAGCTCGGTATGCTCCATCCTCTCGCCTCCTTCAACTACAACCGTCCAGCCATCAATGACTGGGACCGGGAGGTCAGCAAGATAGTCCGTGGAGTTGAACAGAGGGCCAGGGAGCAGCAGCCACTGAGGGAAGAGAGCCAGGCCGCGGAGGTCAACGAACAGTACGGTTGTTTCCGGGTCATCCTCGGGTGTGCTCTGCGGCCCCGGGATAACCGCTATCTGCTTGTGAATGGCACGGCCGGCATGTGTGAGGGCATCCGCCGGCCGCTGAGGTTCCTTGATCCAACACTGACCCGGACGAAACGCCATGAGCTGTTCAGCCAACTGCTGTCGGTGAGCATCTGCATCCGGGAGGTCGTAGTACACAAGCTGATCATCAGGACTCTGGTAAACGACATAGGGGTCGCTGCTGGTGCTCGGCGGGTTTAACCGCGGGTTCCACTGGGTTGGATCGGCAAGGCGCTCCTGGAGAGGGCTTTCCCAAGTGCAGTGATCACCCGAGTAGTAGGCCTTGATAACACCGCCCTGTACCGCAGCCTGGGCTACACCCGCCGCGAGGGGGGCAGTGTTTCCAAAGAGGTAGAGGTCAATCTCTCCATCATCCTCAGGTAGATGCCGCATGATGGCCTCCCGCGTGAGGTCACCCTCGTGGTAGAAGGCGAAAAGTTCACCCCCTACTCCTCGGCTATCCAGTACAAGCGCGAACTTGTTAGCAGCCTGGATCCAGGCCGGTACCGCAATGCAGCTGCCGTAGTGCGATCCGACCTGCGGAACCGTGGGGATGATGGTCTCAGCGTAGTCCGGTAGATCCATACAGGTGCTGCGGACGGCATCGCAAAGGCGTTGCTCAGACATGATGGGAAAGGCAATGCCGAGGTCGATGATCGAAGTCTCAAAGAACGGGGACGCCAGCCAGATCGTGATATGCACTGCCCTCCGATCTTCATCCGAGAGAGGGGCCGGTCCCAGGTCCTCTGAGGCCGCCCCAGCCAAAAGGTTGGGCGGAGCCATTTCACCGTCAGAGTGCCCCAGAGGGGCATTCCATAGCACTTCATCGTAGGCTCGCAACATCTGCTCATAGGCTGTCAATTGTCCCGACGCCCAGAGCTCCAGGTCTGTCTGCCGTGGTACTCCAAGTGGGGTAAAGGTGGTCACCGAAGCAGGCCTTGACAAAGCGGTGGGCCCCGCTTTTGCCCCAACAACACATCCGCCAGATACAACCATGTAGGCGAGCAGGATGTTGGGATGCCCAAGTGCCGCCACACACCGGCACTGTCTGCGTCGGCCTCTGCCACCGCCAGCAGCAACAAGCAACAGACTGAGAAGGGCCCCAAACTGTATGAACTCCAGGCTGCAAAGCCAACCAACACAGCGAGCCACAACGTAGTCGCCCAGCAGCAGACCAAAGGCCGAAATCTCGCTCCACAGGAGAAAACCTGTGGCCGAAAACTCAGCCCACGGGCCTAGACTTGCAGGTGTTTGCACTTGCCAGTCACTCCACTGTAGCACAGCATCTGGGTGCCGGTACGGTCGGACGTGGCCTCCCGAAGGGCCGTGCCGCCAATGTTTCTGCATGCCAGCGCCCCCGCCATGTAGAAGACAAAGGGCGGCTGGATCACCATGACGAAGTCGCCGGCCATCATACCCTGGAGCAAATAGCACGTCACGACAATCGTCTTGGAGAGGGGCTGTAGCATGGTCGCCCAGGATCCGAAAAGGACCCTCAACCCACGAATGGTACCCTGTGGGCCGAGCATCCTGTACGCATAGGTGCCAGCAGTCGCCAGCGTCTTGAAACCCAAGAACGCCCGACTGTGTCACACCTTCATATAGTGCAAGGCAGGGGTTGGACAGACCGAAAAAGCCAACCATATCGCAAGCTGCCAAGCCGAGCAAAACTTGGACCACACTTCCTCGGGTGCAGTCGCGGCCCACATGTGGGCGGCCTTGCCCATGAGCTGCTACTCCTCCGCAGGCTTGGCCTCTTCGCTACCTGGCATCCGGAGCGGGCCGCCAGCAAGTTCTCCTTCCGAGTCGTCGCTCAGCACCACTTCGGCCTCTCGCCGGGCTTCGAGCTTCGCAGAGAGGGTAGATCCGGTCGTCGGCCGGGAGGGTTCTCGACCAAGCTGCTTTACCGGGATCCTTGTCCCCGGGCGAGACTTGACCCTTGCGAGGCCCTCGGCAGTGGGCCTCAAAGGCGCCGAAGGTGAGGTCTGGTAGGGCTCGGGCTTCTTGGAGGGGTCCAGGCCACCACTGTAGGTGCCATCGCCCGATGCCATCGCTCCGGATGGCGGTTCGCTCATCTTTGGGTCGGGAGGCGTGCCCGGGAGCTCCGTAGTCCGCCGTCTCGGCGGAGTCGTAGGGGCGTGCTGCTTGCGGTGCTCGTCGATGGCGGCCTGCAGGATCTGGCGCTTCTCGTCGCGGCTGCCAGCACTGCTTTGCAGAGCACCTGCAAGTAGGTCCGCTAAGCCACGTCGTTGTGGCTTCTCTGGTGATTGCAGCAGCTTGTCCAGCTCTGCCACCATCTCCGGGTCCTCCACAGGTTCCGGCTTGGGCCGCAGCATCGTCTGCGGCTCGAGCATCGCGGCTTGCAACTCGAGCAGTGCATCCTCCTGGTTCTGCTCCGCCTCCGCGAGCTCCGTCGAGAGCTTGGCCAAACGCTCCTGGAACTTGTGCTTCTCCCGGATGAAGCTCTGTTGGAGATCGCGGCGATAGGTCTCCCACTTTTGCTGGAGCTCGTTCCGGTCCTCCTCCACTCCAGCCTTCGGGATCTGACCTCCGCTCGACGAAGGTTGTTCAGAACCTTGTGCATGCCCTTGGCGACTTGGCCAGTGTTGGGCTGCTCCTCGTCCACCTCCATCGCATCCTTGGGCCTCGTCGTTCGCTGGGCCGCTCCACTCGGATCCATGGCCTCGAAGGATGGGAAAGCCGTCTTCTTGTCCTTGGGCGTCTCGCGACCTTTGGGTGCATGGCCACCCTTGCCCTCCTTGGCTTTGCCTTTTGGTCGCTGCCAACCACCATAGTGTTGCGATGAGGATCGCCAGGCTTCCCACTCTTCTGCACTCCATTGTGGTCTCTTGCCCATCTGAAAGGAGCACAATGAGAGTTCGCGGTAAGCCGGCCGGCTATGGTGTAGATGCAGCCGGAGGAGATCAGCGGATGATGGTCGCTGTCCCTGAAGACGAGCCGCAGTAATGCGGCGCCGAGCTCTGGCCCTTCGTAGCCTGAGCTGCCGGTGCCAGGGAGGCGACGATGGATGTCGCCCTATGGCTCACACGTGCCGGAGCACTCGGGGCGATCAGCAATGCTCGCTACGGGAGCTCGGTCCGATACCCTCTATATATACATATATATATATATATACATGTAAGATAAGGTAAGGTAAGATAAGACAATAATGGCGCTTTGGGAGCTCTGGGCTTTAAGGCTTCAGGATTTTTAGGATTTAGGGCCAACCGTAACCAGGGCTTTGGGTGTTCAGGGTTCCAGGGTGGCCCTCCACCACTGTTTAGGATCTTTATTTTCAGGACCCCAAAATAAGGTACCCCCATATTCGGAAACTCCCACATCACTTTGGGTAGGGATGGGTAGGGTGTGGACAACAGCGGGATAAGGCAGGGCTTAGGACTTGGGCTATGCAGTGATCTTGGTTTCTGGTTTCGGGTTCGAGGGCCGATGAGGGGGTCCTTCCGGAAGAGATTGGAAGCCTATTAATCAGCCGGCTGACTACCGGAAGGACTCTTACCAGCACGCGGCATGGCAGGCGAGGTGGCGCTTAGGCTCCGAAACGCGAGCGGGCAGCCGAATCAACCCGCCACATGCAAGTTGAGGTCCACCATACAAAGACCACAAATGCCTCTGTGAAGTTGAGCCGGGCACCACGACGAGTGCCACTCAGACAGGTCGCGGGCCCTGCTACTGGCCCAGACTCGATACACAAAGCACGGTACAGCGATCGGCCTGCGAAATCATCCGCAGCCTGGCCGCTATCGATCGGCAGCAGAAGCTGAGCAAGATGCTCCCATGTTTGGTCGGGCCAGGCTTTAAGAGAGTCTTTAGTCCAACCGTCCAAGCCGGAAGCAATGGAGCTGCCTCCACACGCCAGGCGCTTGTGCCCTTTAGGGTCTAGGGCCCATCGGAGGGTTGCGGCAGAAGAACACGAGTACTCAACATCTGAAAGCTTCCCTACAGCGAAATGCCTTAGACTCTTAGACCTTTGGGCAGAAACCCCAGACCTTGACAAAGAAACCGTAATTGGGCCGCAAGCCCGAATTCTGACATCCTCCACACCAAAAAGCACCCGTTACGGGGCGGAAGTTCCTTGTGAAGGGCCCATGATCCAAAAGTCTACCATAACCTATTGTTTAGTTTTGTAACGAAGGGCACAGTCCCTGATTCGGAACTTCTTGGGAACCTACAGTAAGCTAAGCCACCGTATTACAGTAGGGCTGCAGGGTCAAAGCTTAACACTCTTGCTCGCGATGAAGCTCTCAGCCCATATCGTAAGATCTTTTGAGATTGCATAAACCCTCCTGCAGATGCAGAGAGCGCAATACACCCAACTCTATAACCGTGCACAGAAGAGCCAAGAAGCCCTCTTCTAGTTCAGAGTAGATACCTGGTTAGGGTGTTAGTCAACCTCCTGAAAGCCCTAACCTTAAATATCCCCAAACCCTCAACCCCGGATCCAAAAGTTGAAAGCCACTCAGCGCCCGACCCCACGTTCTTGCCTTCGAGGAAATGCGCATTACCGGCTGATTTTTAAAGGCTTGTAGTATGTCGACTTCGAGTTTTGGTACTACGGTTGATGATATAAGCCCCACATTACCCACAATAAGGAACATACCATGATTCCCATAGTTTATGTAGAGTCCTGAAGGTAATGCGGTGCTTTTTATCATCAGCCGTAAGACTACAGGGCTGAATCTTCATGGAGGTAAGGCCAAGGCCTAGGGATGCCGGGACTGGTTGCTCAGTGCTTTTGTAAGCTTGGGCTTCAGAGAGTTTCAGGGTCTCAGCCACTTAGGGTTGAAGCTTAGAGGCTCGGAGGGCCCTGAATGGGTTAAGAACATCGGGCTGCTGAACTTAAGACCCTTGAAGACCTCAGACTTAGGGTTTCTTGGACGAGCACCCTGAGGAACTCCAACCAAAAAAACGAAACCGCTGCCCCATCAAAACCACGTTGTTTAGGCTTTACGGTCGGTCGGAAGCCGCTGCTGCCTCGCCCGATAAGCGGTGGAGAGCAGCCCGGGCACTCCCACGCCGGAGCGTCACTGGCACTGGCAGAGCTTAGCAGTCGGGTGAGCTGAACTTGCGGCCAACTCGAGCGAGAGATGTCCAGGCCTGCATGGCTACGTGATCCCACTCACCTCCGCACGCTTCCGCAACCAGGGGCGCGAAGCTGTAACCAGCAGCTTCGCAGGCATCCTGAGTGCCTTGGTGTTCGGCTTCCTAACTTTGTTCTCCTCTGCCGTCCGGGAGCCGGAGGCAGAGCTCATTGCTCAGTACGACCATGCCTTCCACGGGATTTATGCACAAGCCCCAGTGCAAAACCGCATGCTCTGCCTGAACTTCAGGGTGACACCCCTCTATAATGAAATCCTAAGCTGGCCCAGCTTGCAGCAGTAATGGTGATCAATTGTCTTTTCCTTACGGTCAGGTTGCGATAGGGACCCTAAGAGCCCTATATTATGTGTTTTGGCCTATTCGCAAGACGACAGTAAAGCACTGGGACAGGAACTTTCGTGGACGAAGGCTGGCGGAATCAGCAGCGCCTCACCTGGCAGTCTGCCCCTTTGGAGGTTTGATCTCGCAAAGGCTTTGTCAGGTTGTGACAAAGACTTTCACAGGCTCGATGGTGGAATTCTGAAGCTTTTGGTGATTTTTGATAAAATGAAGGTACCTGGCCTAGGGCTCCTCAAAATCAGAACCCTGCACCCGTCTCTGTAAGATCTAGCTCTGGGTCCACCGGTGTCTGAAACTCCAAGATCTGGAACTATGCCGGATATCTGCAGAATTCAGGGCTTGTCTGCTCGGCCGACCCCTATATACAAGAAACACTGAACACGCAGAAGGTACTCAGCTGGGACGGCTGGTAGTCTTCGAAGCTCGGAGTAAGAGGTCCAGGGCGCTCCTTCTTGCAGTTGCAGCTGTCCTTGTCTCTCACCTATGTCACTAAGATGTTACTCTTCTTTCTACCTTCAATACAGCAGCAACGGGCAGCACTTTCGACTGCTGCCGCTGCTGCTGCTGTGGCTACGACGACGACTGCTACTCTACTCTCCGCCTCCTGCTGCGGCTACTGCTAACAGCGGGTACTGCTAATGCTGATGCTGGTCGTCGTCGACCGTTGGGGGCAATATTACCTTCGTCGGTGTGGCTGTGCATGCAACCCTACATGCCTTGAAGGACTTCAGCTTAAGCCCACATCCGAAACCAGAATAACGTTTTCTTGTATCCAAGCTCATACATTAAACCTAGCAGCCCGAATCCTACACCTCTAAATCCATTACTATCCCAACTCCGATGCCCGGCCTGCTTCCAAGGTGATGCTATGGGTGGGCTTCCAGCCGCCCTCATCAGCAGCTCTATCATTAGGGGACGTTTTGGGGTTCCTGAAAAGCAAGTGAAACTGATACCAGGCGATGACAGGTCACCGAAACGGTATTCACGAGCTCTCATGATGATCTTACTCTTTCTACAGTAACAGCTTCATGGGTTTAGGAGGTGCTGTTCCAAGGTTCATGGGAGGCTCTAAATGTCTAAAGCCCCACATCCGAAAACAATCGAAAATGGATTTGCGGCTTTGGGCTTTGAGCTTCCGGCCTTCGGAAGCAACTCATATTTGGGGTAGGGGCCTTAATAGTTAGAATAGGGTTTTGAGGCCCATTACGCTGTATAAGGAAGCCCCACGATAGTATAGATAATTATTTAGGCACCCAAAGTACTTTTGCAAGAGTATGCAGAGGTCTTACACAACAATTTAGGGTCTCCGGTAAGGGCTCTTTGTTTTCTGATTCTCCCACATCGTTCAAGATGCACTCTGTCCCGTCTTTGCCTCATGCGTTGACGTTTTGGGTTCGTAACTCCGAACCTAACCCCGACACCCCTAACCCCCAAAGCCCTGGCTTCAAGACTGCGCACGCTTCCAGCCTTTATGACAGCCTGAACCCTCAAACTTAAACCCGAACACCTCCATCGTAAACCCTTCTTGGCCGGGGGCTCGAAGTAACACGAGACAACCCCGGAACAGCTTTGAAGTCCAAGTTTGCGTCTGGTGAGGTTGGGGGTTTCTGAAGCTTTCGGCTTTAGGTTTCGTATGGGTAGTTGTCAAAAGTAGGGTCCCTTTTTGGGTACCCCAAAATAATGGGTGCCGTATTATAATCGGGACCCCAAAGGGACCATGATTTTGACAACCACCTATATTGAAGTTGCGAGAACGAAGGCTTTAGGTGCGTATCCCTGCTAGTAGGTGTCTTCGGAGTTTCCAGGACGAACCCTTCCTCAGGCGGAATGACAGTCCAAGCCCCATAAAGTCACTGTACCGCAAGACATTACAGAAAGCTGATTGGAGCACCACCGCACTCTACATCCACCTCCCAAGTCGTCTCCAGCATTCTGGACGCAGCAAGACCCAGGCCCATCAATGTGAGGTTGTCGATTGGCAACGTCACGAAAACTTGACTTTTATTCTACTCCCCAAATGGTTTACACCCAAAGTACCTGTAAGTCTTTTTCCTCAACTCCGCTCTCAGCTCTCGCTTGTGCATCAAGTCCACAAAGCCGACATTCCAAACCGCCACGCACTGCGACTTTTCTGCCGCTGACAGGATAAAGCCACTACACACCCCGCACGGTCTCGGGTTTCAGGTTCAGCATTTAGGGGGTTTGGGGTTTTTTATGTCAAGCCCTAAACCCTAAACCGTCAAGGCCCTGAAGCGAGGGACGCAACTTTTCACCCCCCGGACGCCAGACTGCCTTGGCGTCGTACGGGCGACCATCTGCCAGGAAGCCATCCTCTAACTGCACAAAACTAGACATGCCGGAGCCTCTGCCCTAAATCCGACAACTTCAGGATAGTCCAAGTTTTCTGTTAGAGCACGTCGGACTTTGCTTCAAGTTTTAGTGGTGCAGGTATATGTGGAAGACGATTTACGGCATTACCGTTTCGGGCTTTAGCGGTTTGGGGTCTAGGACCGAGGATTTCCCCAATGCCCTAGAAGAAACAAGTAAAAGCCGTCGATGTTCTCTTCTCGATCTTTAGAATGAGGCTCTGCTAAGATTGGCATTATTTTTGGGGTCCTTTGTTTTTTCCGGAAGTCCCATGTGGCGAGCTAACTGAGGTTTTGCAGTGAAATGGAAGAACATCGCTAAGTGTTGAGATTTGGAATCAAACTCAAGAGTCGCGGGCTTACTCGGTCGAAGTGCCAACGCAAGTGTCCTGCTAGCCTAGAGTATGGAAGTACGCGCGCAGTTTGATGCCCGATCAATGCAAGGCTCTCGACCTTAAGCCTACAGCTCCAGCGCCCAATGTGAACCCGGTCCAGTTAAGCCATTTTACCCAGGAGCAACTCAAAGTGTGTCAATATGCTGAGCCAAAACCCGCCCCAAAACGCAGCCTGAACCTCGGTTGCATTCAAAGCCATCTACAGTGCCGCCCCATCCATTTGTACAGGGTCTCGCCTGTCTACTACTAAAAGACCTACCTCAAGGGCCTGCGCTAAAGTCACTTAAAGTTCGAGCTCGAAACTTCACGGGCCCGACGAAAGCTAGAGGTCTATGATTTGATAGGATATCATCTACTCTGATGAAACCCTAGATAAGCCACTAGAGTTCAAGCTTGAAGCCTGTCCTTGGCGTAGCTGCCATTGGCGATCACCGGAGGCCAGGAGAGCCTTCGCTTGTGCGAAAAGCAGAGAGACTCCAAACTCCAAACTCCTAGTGATCCATAGGCTTTTGGGGTGTTGTCTTTAGAATTTGGGTAGAGAGAGAGAGAGAGAGAGAGAGAGAGAGAGAGAAGAGACATCTCTCATACTGAGACATGTGGCACACTGTGTTGCCTCTAGAACATGCCAACAGCCCTCAAGCGAAGCATGAACGCGGCAACAGATGCAGCACAATTGTCAAAACATCAAACTGACATCCTAAACCTTCACCGCTATAATAAAAACATAGATCCTTGAGCCCCAAACCGAAACCCCTATGCCGAATGCCAGATTTTGCAGTCTTTTGGCCGATGGATACGTCATCGGTGCTAGTCCTCAATGTGGGCTAACAGTGAAAAGCCAGAGCCCTGAAGCCGAGAATGATGCCGAAATCGTATTGCAGGTTGGAAAGTTCTTGACCCTGGCACCTCAAACCTACAACTCAAGTGCGCAGCTAGTCTCCGACCCCAAACCGACGTCCAAACTTCCAAACTCCGAAAACCCCAAACCCTAAACTCCGATATCTCAGAAGCCCCAGCACCACGCAAACCGCAAAGCAAGACCCGAGATCTGATCCTGCATCCCTATAAATACCCTCAAGACTGGACAAATAGACCTTTGATACATCAGGCTAAGATATACGAGAAAGCCCTGTTCTAGTTCTGAAGTCTCCTTTACTGGCTTCTTTGTGATGCACGGTGCTGGCCTCCACTGCTTCCTTCCATGCATGCGCTTAGAAAGCTCCGTAGGGCTTATGTTTTCGGGCCCAAAGCCCAAACCCCAAGCCCTAGACCCTACCTTTGAGCTTAAACCGTAGACACTGCACTTTGATTCCCAAAGCCTGAAATTGAAGCCCTACAAGACACTGCACTGCACCACAGGACTGAAATCCGGTGAGCCTTTGGATCTAGGGTTCAGGGTTTCATAGGGCTGTAAGAGGGGCTTAAATGTTTATAAAGGTTCAGTTCATGGGCTTAGGGGTTCTTAAGAGGCAGGAGTCTGGGGTTGAGTCTTTCCGGGATTTTCGAAGTGTAGGCTTTAGGGTGACATGATCGCTTTAGGTCGGGTTCCAGCAGTCGTGGTTGGTTTCGAGCTTTGGCTTCATGTGATCTGGTGTGGTTGCGAGGCCATACGTGGGTTTGTAAAGGGGCCAGGATTTAAGCTAACCCCGAAGCTCACGCAAAGATTCCACAATCGGAGCTTCTTGCAGGAAAAAGGACTGCATCGACTGCCAGGAGACTTTTTGGTACGGCTTTATTAGACTTGTTCTCAATGGCTCTAGAGGCAAGTCCGGAACGCAATGAAACATTCTGAAATCGTGCAGCATATGCTGCCATGGTGCCCTCCAAGCCATATTCTTTTGGGTTCAGCTTGGGACCCTTTGTCTATGATGCCCGACGACATTAAGCCCTCAGGTGTTCGGCAAACGCAGGGTGTTTGGGGTTGCAGGAGACCAGCCGGAGCCCTGAACAAGTCCCCAACCCAACAGATTCGGGCTCGAGTCCTGCACAAATCACGTCAAAGCTCCGGATTAGTGGATGCTGCACAGACAAATCAAAACCCGAAGTCGTCCTGCCAGCAAGCTGTAGTGTAAGAGTGCTTTCGCAGTGGCTATCCATGTGCGCCTGCTCGCTTTAAAGCTTCGGGGTTTGAATCTCAGTGGTTTAAGGCGGGGATTTCGTGCTTGGGGCTGTAGTCTGTCGGGTTGAAGGGAGGTTTCAAGCGAGCCCGAAGAGCTACAGCTTCATCTTCAAGACACACCGAAATTCCTCACGATTTGGCCTTGAGCACCTTTGAACTGTCACTCTAGTCACTCTAGTCTTCTGCTCTCGGTTTAGGGCACCTGCACACAAGCCGTGGTGCCCATATCCCGTTGCACTTAATCCGAGCTTTGTCTCCGCGATTTCACTGAGTGCTTCTGCAAGAAATGATGCTGAAGGTAACCACCTCGAAAATGGCTCAGATCTCAGAACCTAAGGGTTTGAAAACCCCTGAACCTTACTCCCCAACCCCCAGACCATTGTCGGGAACCCCCTAAACCTCGGCCCAAAAAACTCAACTAAACTCAGCTCCCAAAACCCACCAAAGCCAAGGCGAGGCCTTGGCACCCGCACCGAGTTTGGCGAACCAGAACTCGGGACCTCGAGTGATGTCGGTGTTTCCAGTTTTCTGGGCGAAGAGTTTGAGGGTGTAGGGTTTGGGGTCTTGTCTGGGGTTTCTCGGGTTTTGGGCTTTGAGGGGGGGGGGTTGGGTTTCGGGTCTAGGTGAAGTTCGGAGCTTTGTGGTTCGCATGGATGCTGAGCTTTTGCGAGTGTCCTAGGGTTGCAAAGGTTTGTGGAGGGTTGTTCAGGAACCCTCATATGCTGCAGGGCTTTAGCACGTACAGTGGGTACTCGACGAGCTTGGCAGCGCAGGGTGCAACATCCTAAACAATAAACTAAACTTCACGCGTCGGATGTTTGGAAACAAGACTAAGAAGGGAAGCGCGTAAGCAAGTGACTCACAAGTTTAAGCTTCAAAGCCTCTGAAGGTCCCTGGAAGTTTATACCGCTATGTCGAACGTACACTGAAGCTTCCTCAGGCGTTTCGGGTCTCCAACCGCACTAAGGAGTCCAAGCAGTTTCGGCCCGACGGCCCTTTGCCGGGGCTTCGGACCTCGTGTTTCGAACCTACAGAACCCTGAAGCCTCCGAGCTCGAGCCGCAAGAGCTCCCGATGCACTACACCCCCGGAAGCGGCTTTAGTGAGTCCAAAAAGGGATCATCCTCGCCAGCAGGGGTTTAGCCCCAAAGCCCTCAAACCCCCTTGGACGTCTAGATGTTAAAAAACCAACAGCCAAAACCAAACGAACCTGAAGCCATCGAGGTGTCGGGGGTTTGGGGGCTATAGGCCTTTGTATAGCGCAGTACGGCGGAGATTTGCGCTTTAGGAGTTAAGGTTGTCTGCTCAGGCCAATTTTTGTTTAGTAGCGTGGGTACTAATCGTAATAACAGGTACTCCGAGTCCAGCTGTGCGACTGGTACTCCTACTACTAGAAGCGAGGGAAATGATACTAAGTACTGACAGTACCCCTACAGCGACGACTGCTGCTAATGCTACCCGCATGACAAGTATTCATTACTAGCATACGTAAGGTGCATTCGTGGCAATATCACAGTGATGAGGTTCAAGGTACTGGTGAGGTGAAGGGGACTAGCTGCGACAACGACGGGCCATGCTGCAGCACTGATAAACAAGAGCGCCGAACCCTCAGCTTTAAACCACACGGGACCCCGAACCTGAACACCCATAACCCTCCAAACCCTAAAGCTCTCAATGCTACACTTTAAAACCCTTCTCTGAGGCCTGGCACTTCCCAGAACCTCATTGGTGTTTGCCTGAAGGAGGCCGGGGGGTTCTGCTGTTTGTGAGCCTTACTATAGGAGCCTCAATAATTACCTATACTATTTCGGGGGCTCCTTATTATGATGAAATTCTAGTATAACCCCAAACCCCATTCTAATTATTCAGGCCCTACATTGACTTCCCTTGGGGGGGGGGCGGACCTTTTCGCGCATTCTGGGCTTTTCCTTCGAAATGCCAGGGCTAGGGGCTAGGGGCTGTTTACTTAAGCGCCCTTTTTCCCAAGAAGTTGCAACGGCGATCCACAAACCCTAAACCCTAAACCCACCGACACAGACATGGAAGGCCTTGGTTGAACTTGAAGTTTCGGGTTTTCGGACTTGAGGACTAGCCGCAGGGTGTTGGTTGACTGTTGTGCGGACAGATCAACATTTTGACTTTTACTTTCCAATCAGCTGTTCCCGTCTTCCAGAACACCAACACAAGTTTGATGACACCCCTCCAACCTCAGGCTATGGCAGATCTAAGCTTGAAGCCGAACCCCAAACCCTCAGCTTGGAACCCTGAAGCCCCAGACTGTATTGCTACCCTTTCATTTTCAGTCTCAACCCCCAAAAACCCTGAACCCTACGCCACTTCCAATCTGTGGTAAGCCGAGGCCCTAAAGGGGTCGAAGGGGTTCAGGGTAGGTATACAGGAACGTTTCCTATAGGGCTATAGGGTGTGTAGTAACTGCAACAGAATGTTTGCAGAGTTTAGGGGCTTCTAGGGTAAGTTCTGGCTTCCGTTGTCTGTAGGGTTGAACTGGGTTGTTCGCATGGGGCGCTTATGATGGCTTGCAGAGAATCAGTGGCTTTGCATCGGGATCTAAATTGCTTCACGGTTTGAGGATTCAGTGGGCCATTGCAGGAAATCTTAATTCAGATGCTAATTTTTAGAGTCTGGCTTTAGGGATTCGCGGCGTGGGGCTAGGCTTGAGGATTGGGGGTAACAGTTTCACTGGCATGCGAAGTTGCCTGCAAGGCAAAGACAGGAACCGATGGCAGAGGATTCCCGGGCCGAACCGCTGATGTCGTCAGCGTAAGCCCTCGGCTCGACAGCAGGAGCCTCACGATTGAGCAAGACGACCGACGTCGGGCATCCTTGAACGATGCCGCGACACAGGGGATGAGGTCGAACGCCTTTCGGAAGTCGTAGCTGATCCCCTAGGCGTACTTGCAGTCTCCAGATGCGTCCGACTCCAATTGTAAAGCGACATCCACAGTCATGGCTTCTGCACCATGGTTTGGGACGGCAGCCCCAAACAAGAGGATGAGCCCAGATTTCCTGCCATGCCATGAGTTCTGCGAGACTGGTACTGGCCCACAGCCTGTACATCGCAGACAGGACCGTGATGGGTCGGAGATCCACAGGAGGCGACGGACCGTCAGTCCGGTTTGGGGATCAACGACACAAAGCCTTTGACAAGCGAGGCTGGCCACGGCCCAGTGGATTCCATACCAGAAGCACGTCGAGGGGCCCGGGCACAGGGCTAGCTCTGAAATGCTCTGAAGACATCTTGCGACGGGGGTTGCTTTAATCCAGGGGTTCTTTGGGCTATCTATCTGACTGGTACCTAGTAGCGTATCTTGTAATTGGCACCCGCGGGAACATTAATTCAGGATGGCCTCTAGATCAGATCGGCTTTCCCATGTTTGGGTCTCGGTGTTGGTCTGGAAGCTGTAGGCTTCAGGTTTGAAGCTTCAGGGTATTGGCGGGACTGGGCACTATCATGGTCTTGATGTGTAGGACAGTTCAGGGCAAACCGCGACATGAAACATCAGTCTAGCTCTGTCAGTAAAACCTCCAGGTCTGCAATGTTCTATTTGCGAAAACAGGAGATTCCTAGCAGCGGTCTTCAATTCTTCAGTGATGGAACACTCAAGGCAGAAAGGGGTAAGGTTGGAACTTCGGGATTTGGAACTAGACGCAGGGGCTTAGGGCTTTTAGGGCTTTTAGGGCTCTTAGGACCCTTACGACATAGCACAGTGCTAAACCGAGTATCGAAAAAACAAAGCCTGAGCTTCAAACCCCAAATTTTTCCTGCACCTTGGATACAACTTAGATCTCAATCATAGTGATAGAACTACCCTGACCGTAACCCGAACACTAAGCCGGCCTGCGTCTGACGCATGAAGCCTTCAATGGTTGGTGTTGTGGAGTCTTTCTGCTAGGAGCTACCCAGGTTGAAGCAGGGCAGTGGGCTTAGGGATTAGGGGTTTTCCAGGCTGGGAGGGCTCAGGATGTTTAGGCTGCCTTGCGGAGGTTCTTGTACCGGGTAGATGGGGGTGTAGTACACGTGCGCCAGGAGCCACTCTTTAAAAGGATCGGCCTCACAATCTCCGTGCATTCTGAAGCTTAGGATTTTCCTTGCGCAAAACTCTCTTGGGATTATGCATGGCTCCTGCGCTAGGGAACCTCGTTTAAGCCACGTGAACCCCAAGCACCTATTGCTGCTGAGGGCGACAGTGACAAGGGCCTTGATAGCACACACAGCTTGCACGCCCGGGCTCAGCAGCAGCGGAACCGCAGGCGAGTGTCCGATGAGTCTGACGTGTCTCAAGGCAGCCTGGCCAAGTCACCAACTGTACAAACCTTGCGGCCGGCGCAGAACTGAAAAAGCTGGTTTCGGGCGGCCTGAAGGAGCGAAGATCCAACAGAAATCAAAATCCCACCAATTCGGAACGTGACCCCGAACTCCAAAAGCGAAAGACCATCAACCAACATGTCATCCCTTCTCAGAGCCACCAGAATCCGGCGGAGCGTCTTCCTAAGGAGGCTCATCTGTACATCCACGGTGAGAGCTGGGGCACCAAGCGGGACATCAGCCTGATTCGACCATTGGCCAGAGGTCAGTGCTCGAACCGGAAACCGAGGGCCTCCATGAGCGTGTAGCACAAATACCAATTCGAGCCACGAAACACGGCGCAATGACTCGCCCGTCTGGCCCTGCTGCAGAAGAAAGTCACAAAGTTGTTGCATAAACTGCTGTGGGAGATCCGGGCAGGAGTGCAGAGCCTGCTGTCGCCAAGAGACAGAGAGCGCATCCTCGAAGGAATCAATCAAGGCAGGCACCGGTGGTGGTAGGGGAAATTCCGTATCCTCCGGATCCACCTCCGAGGGGCAAGTGTGGCCCGACTTAGCTGTAATGTCAGCAATGCCAAAGTAGATTCCACGCAAAGCGCGCAAAATCTCCAAATGACGAAGGTGCCAGTTATAAGCCATCTGATGCGCTGCTTGAAGGTCCAATGCTCGGTTGATGTTTGTGAGGCCTGCAAGGGTATCTGCATGGCCGTTCCAGCGGATAAGCCAGTCCTCGAAAGGAGAGACGCCAAGACCAGGGTCCAGGTGTGAGGGTACATGCTGCACCAACAACCAGCCTACAGGGTATGCCACGACTAGCTCGGTCAACAGCTGCCAGAGGTCTGGATTTTCATCGGACCCAGGTGAAGGTCCCTCCAAGAGACCACGGATACCCTTGCCCACCATGGCGGAATCCGTCCACAAGGTGCCTGAAGCCCCCATTTGAGGCTGGCAATGGCACCCCACAGTTCAGCACGCGGGGCCGTCTGTTGAAGACCGGGAACCGGGCCAGTCGAAAGAAGCTCACCAGTGCATGCATTGACGCTGCTCCATGCCGCCAGAGCAAAAGCCGGAGTTGGGGCAAACAAGCAAGAGCCATCACAAAACACGTGTTGCGGACCCTCAGTACATCGGAGGCTGGCGAATTGTCCCGAGCGATCCGGCAATCGTGCCAGCTGTTGTCGAAGAGCAGGCAGGTGTGGATTGCATGGTGGAAGAAGGTGAGTGCGCAGGCACTCCGGAAGACTGGGCCACTCTGCACACACCCAGGCATAAGGGCCCCGGGCCGATTCGTAGAGAGGGCAGCTGCGCACCCTGTGTTCAGGCGAGTCGGGGACTCCACAGCACGAGCAAAGGCCGTCCTTGGATTCGTCGAACTTAGCATGACTGACCCCAAACATGAAGGCTCCACTTTGCAAGGCAGCCAATCTGGCCTTGTCCAGAGACGAAAGACGACTGGCATCGGCCTGCAAGAGAGGGAGATCGATGCCCCACAAGTCGTGCATGGTGCGACGGTGGCGGTGCAAAGATGCAACGTGGTTAAGCCATGCTTGTTCGCAGAGCTGGCGGAGGAGGGGCAATGGGGCTGTGGTGAGATCATGCTGAAAACCTTCATGGTCCGTGACACATGGCGGAGGTTCCAGTCGCCATCCGATCTGACTCAACACCTGCAGAAGCTTAGAGAATGGCCCCGGGAGCAAGGAGCCTTGAAAGCCGGCCACAAAGTCAGCCCACAAAGGGATCACCCGTCCGTCTTTGACACTCAAACGCCTTAGATCTCGAAGTGAGGACCATAATTGATAAAAGCCCGGATCGGCATCGAGCAAGCCACTCGTGGAAAGTCGAAGCATCGGGCTAGAGCCAGCGGAGCAGCAGCGCAGTGCACGAACGGCCTGTGTGCGGAGGCTGGCCAGGTGGACCTCAGCCAAAGGGCAACCCGAGATGCCATGCAGGGCACTGGCCCAAAACTTGGCCGGGAGGGCTTGGAGCTTGACGGCAAAGGCACAAGGAGAACGTTTCAACCGTTGAAAAAGGGGGGGCCAGGGCCTGACAGCGCCCCACGATTTCGGCATTACGGACCGCTCGGCCGAAACATATGTTGCCACCAAGCTCGCGAGCATGATCGACAACCCGCAAACCCACACTGGACAGCATGGAGCGCTGGGCCGGTTGGAGCGCCCACACGTAGGTCTTCGTGGCGTCCGTAGACAATGCAAGCATGTCCAGGAAGGTATGGGTGACGTTGATCCCTGCAGCCAGCTGCCCTGTTGACTGCGCGGTACAACTGAGGTTGTCGACGTAAGAATGAGGAACCGCATTTGATGCGAAGGCTTCAACATAAGCATGGAAGGCCAAGCAGACAAGGCTCATGGCAACCGTGCTCAATGCGCATCCCTCCGGGAATCCGCATGTGGAAGTGAGTGCATGGTTCACCCACAGCTTGGCGCAGTAGGAAGCTCCGTTCCAGTCCAGTCAGGAAGGCCTGCCATGGCTGTAGCAGGGTGGTGGGAAGGCCAATCCACTCTGCTAGGGCGAACACCGGCTGTCGCGGAAGGGCGTTAAAGGCCTTCACCACATCAGTGGAGAATCCGACCATGGATTGGTCCTGCTGACAAGCAAGCTCGATCTGAGCTTCCAGGATCCACCAGAACTGCGAGGCCTCCTTGTGTGGCATAAAGCCAAGGGCGGTGTCCGGTAGGAGTTGGTTTGGCTTTTTCAGGCAACAGACCAGCCCGATAAGCCACTGAGCAGGCCATTCTCGAATCCCCAACTCGATATCCCTAAACAGCTGCAGCAATTGTTGGGCATGAGCGTCCGACATGTTGAGCAAGTCCAGTCGGGCAATGCCATCGGCTCCGCGGGCCGCGCGGGGCTTGAAGCGCTTAATGGCAGCACGCCACTGGGGCAAATCAATCGGTGGGAGGGCCAGGCTGGAACGAGGAAGGAAGGCTTGTGCGAAAGCCGTAACACGTGACCAATCAACCGCGGCTGGGTCGGAGAAGCGACCCCAGTAAGAAGACCATAATTTTTCGAATTCGTTCTGTACATCCTTTGCGGAGGAGAGAAGAATAGTCTGCTCAAGCTCACAATCAACGTCAACATTCTCACATCCGGGGATCCGGCAGAGATCGCCGACAACAGAGTCCACCTGCACACTGCAACCGTCTAGTTGCCATTGGCTGCAACCACGTGTGTCGATGATAGAGTCCAAATGCACAAGGCAGGTGGAGGGCTCAACTGCCAATACGCAGTAGCACTTGCGCAGTTCAAGAGTATCAACCTGTTCTGGCTTGGGATCACGGAGGTCACGGAACAGGAGGTTGCGGTTCTGCGCATATTGCTCGGCCAAAATGGCACGGCGTTGCCGAATGTTCCAAGCTTCGAACTTTCGGAAGTTGTCACGGAAGTCCAAGAAAAGTCTATGGCAGGTAGCTGCATCAGGGAGCCAGGGAGGAAATTGTGTTGGGGAGCCGGCAAGTCGAACCGGGCGAAGGGGCCACCAATCAGCAAAGGTAGGATGGAAGCCCTTGGAAGCGACAATCGAGCGCCACAAACCCAAGCGGTACTCAACTGCACTAGGCGAGGGGTTGCCTGCCTTCAAGGCGTGGTCCAAAGACTGCAGTCGGCGGAGCTGTTGGAACCAACGCTTGACTTCCAAAGAAAGTAAATCATGGTGTGCCGATTCTTCACCAGGTCGGGCCGGCTTTGGCGGAAGGACCTGAGCAGCATGGTCGGGGGAAAGTCGCTGTGCTCGACCATGACATCTGTGTGGCAGCTGGCCTCCGGGAGAATCCTTCACGAACCCATTGAGGCTGCGCTCGAAATCGCGGGCAAAGGATTGCAGCCAACGTGTGGAGTTGGGCTCTTGAAGAGGAATTGGTTGGCAGGCGTGCTGCCATGCCGAAACTGACACAGACTGCCAGGGGATCTCTGAAGGAAGAGGCCAGGACATAGGGCGGTGGACCCCAGTCAACCGCATCCCGGCGATTACAGTAGCATGCTCAGCAAAGACATCGATGACCCTGACGTCGTGACACAAGGCTGCCGCTTCTGGGCTGAGGAAGATGAAGTCGCGATGTGTGGAGCCTTTGCAAGTGGGAACCAATGGCCGATGCCATCGCTGCTCGGCGAGGTCTTGGACTTCAATCCAGCCTTGCTGTTTCCAGAGCTGAACCTGATCGAGATTGTCGTGCCAATGGTTGAAATCTCCCGAGATCAGGCGAATGCCTTTACGGCCGAGGACCAGCTCATGTGTCAGAGTTTCAAGAAGGCGCTCAGTGCGAGCACGGGCATCCACAAAGGTCTTTCCCGAGGGATAGCCGTAGACGTTGGCAGTGAAGACAGAGGTGCCGTGAACAACGTGCTGCACCGCCTGCACTCTGCCTGTATGGAACGAATCATGCAGCCATTGCAGCTGCACTGGTCGGCAGGGAAAATCACTCATTGTAAGCACACCGGTCCAAGAGCCGGCGGATAAGGAGCCAGGCCGCAAAGGGGCAGGGGCTCCAGCAAAAATGCGCACATCCCGATGCATGTTGCCCGTGAGTGCTTTGATGGCTCGAGACGAAGAGGTAAAACCGACAGCGGAGAGCTGAGTCTCGGAGAAGTGCCAAACTCCAGGGCCGAGGTCGGCCGCATGTTGCTCCTTGCCTCGCAGTCCGCTGGGGTTGGAGGTGCCAAAAGACACCAGGGGCTCAGGCCCTGGGTGAGATGCCTCTCCAAAGCGGCGAAAAGGAGAAAAGCTGCATGCTTGGGCCGGGGCTGCCAGAGCACTAAACCAAAGCAGGAACTGAAGAAAACGGAAAGGCCCAAGTCGCATCGGCCTGCCTCCAAACCCAAGGAAGCAGCCGGGACGGCCTAGTCACTCAGATCGGTGCTTTTTGGAGAGCAGGGCCTCCAGGGAAGCCGTCTGGGCGGTGAATTGCTCGGACATGTCGCTGCGTAGCGCGGTCACGGCCTGAATGATGGATCCGGAGACCTCGGTGCGAAGGGACCCGATCTCGGCCTTTTGGGCAGTCACTGCTTGTTGGACCTCAACGACCTGCTGCGCTTGCTGCTGCATCTGTGAACCGAGAGTGGCGAACCACTCTTCAAATTTACTGTTTTGGAGCTTGACCTCCTTGAGGCCTGTCTCCAACTGCAACAGCCGTTTGTCCTGATCAGCCGCAGGGGCGGCGCATGCAGCGGTGGCGGTCTGGACTTCCTTTCGGACAAGAGTTTCAAGTCCAGCTTGCAATTCGGATTTCACCTGCGTGATCTTGCTTGCAGCAGCCGAAGGCTGAGCCGAGCTAGAGGCGGCCCCCGAAGGGGGAAGAAGACCAGGCGGCGGGCGTGCAAGGCTCCATGGGTCCAAACCGCCAGCCCAAGGATCGGCTGATGGAGCTGGGATCTCTGGATCATCGTACAGGATGCGTCGCCGAGTGCGGTTAGAGGCACACAGGGCCTCTGGTCGGGCCTGCGGTCCAACGCCCTTGGTCTTGTGGATCAACACATAAGAGTCACCAGCCTGCATAATGGAAGCAGGAGGGTCGACTGCACTGCCGACTTCCCAAGCACAACCTGAGGAGTCGCCCTTGCATGGTTGCAGTGGGCGGGCTGGCCACTTCCACTTGCTCAGCAACTGCACAAGTGCATGGCGTTGGGTGCCGTGGGGCAAAGGGTGCAGCTTCCAGCGGGCCTGTATCCTGACCTTAACGAAGGTGTGCTGCGGGCGCAGCTCTTGAAAGACGGCTTGCTCATGTTCGTCGAGAACCCGCAACCCAAACTTAGAGCCCAGGCGAGCCAAGCCGATGGCTTTGTCACAGGTGCGAAGCAGGTGTACGACTTGTGCCCTATCATGGCCGGGCAACCAGACAACCGCATATGCCGGATGGGGCCCGAATCCGGTGGTAGCTCGCGGTTCAAAGTAGAAACCGGGCACGCTGACATGTTGCAAGTGTTTGGCTGCTGAGCTCGGGACTCGAACCAAGGTTTGGAAGACCTGTGCTGCAAGGGCATCGGTCCTGCCGCCCTCAAGCTTAGTGAACTGGCGGGCCCAGACATCAAGGAGCATGTGCTCAACACGTTCATCCACCGCCGGATGGAAGGAAGCACAGTCGCCCTTGCAGCTTTTGTCACGGCAAAGGTTCAAGCCTGGAACATGTTGCAGGAGCGATTTCACCGGGGCTTTTGCAAAGACTTCCCAGTCCAGTTGTGCCTCGTCACGATAAAGAGAGATCCGACCAGTGATGGTATCAAGCTGGTCGATCTCGCCCATATCTGCATCAGCTGAAGACAATTGGACTTGTTCGTCACCCAATTGCAACATGGAGCCGCTGAGGAGGACTGCCTCTTGGGTGGGAGAGAACACTGCTGGAAAGCGGATGTTCGAAATCGGAGCTCCCGCACAACTCTCTGCTGGCAGCGGAGCAGTGGAGATCAAGGCTAGGGCATCCACGCTAAGCGGCTTATAGTCGGCAATGAAGGGCATCATTTGCTGGGCCGTGCAGAAGGCAACGCCCTGCGCCTGGGAGACAACCTCATCGAAAGCAAGCTGGGCCAATGGAGCATTCTGTGCTGACACAAATGACCCTGCTGCAAGCTGCAAAGAAAGAGGGTCAACACTCAATGCCTGTTTCAGGGGCCGGCTGGGCTTTTGCTTGCGGGCTTTGGCATTGCCGACGGCAGTGCCGAATTGCAGCGAGGCTTTCTTTTGGGCATATACACGAAGTTCCTCAGGGCGGACCCAGCGGTACAATGGGTTCGGCGCTGAGCCGGCTGCTTTAAGAGCCTGCCAGGGGTTTTCGGCCGAGAGGGATTTTGCGATGATCCCCGCGCCCAATTTTTGAACCGCTGCCTGAACCCGGTCAGCGACAGCTGTCTCAGGAACACCTCTTTCAACAAGCAGCGCCTTTAAGGAACTCTGCTGAGCATCTGAAAGTCCACCTTGGCCCCACAGCTTTGCACTATGCGGTGGCATGCAATTACAGAAGCTGACAGCATCCTGGTATAGCACCTGAAAGGGATCGTTGAATCCTTGCATGGCCTGAGCAGCAAAGGCAAGGAGCATGGGACCACATGAGGTCGGCTCAGTTTGCAGTGGCAGCTGAGGTAGCTCAACATCCGGGCAGGACAAATTACACACCTTGCACACAAAGCGCAGGAGGCTCCGGGCAGCATCCAGGCTGTGGCCGGCGAGGCCATCGAAGAGCGAAGCGGAGGGCACAGAGCCGCCGGCAAAGCTCAAAACCAGCAAAGACCAATGGGCATCCCAAAGGAAGGGGAGGAAAACAGCTTCACAGGCAGCTGGCCATTGGAAATCAATGCCGTTGTCAGTCTCATCGTAAAGCCAGGCAAGTCGAAGCCAGTTCGTGGCAGTCGCCGGTGGAACGATAAAGACCGGCTGAGCACAGGCAGCCTGCAGCCGAAGCAAGCCGGCCCAGATCGTGACGTCTGTGGTGCCTGTGGGTGGAGCAGAGGCAGGAGATGAAGGCACAGAACGGCACGCCGACTTGACATGCACCTCATGAAGGCGATAAGTGCCTGAAGGGAGGTCTGGATGCAAAAAGGCGTTGGGCTGGAGTTTGCGATTGCCCTCGAAGATCCGAATCAAGAAGCCTGGCCCGTGTAGGTCCTTCTCAGCCTGTGCCAAAGCCTGGACTCGTGTCGGTCCTGAAACCTTGAGGTCAAATGTAGAATCACCACTTATCAGCTGCAAGAGAGAGGCTGGCTGAAGGGACGGCACAAGCCAAAGGTCCCGGCGAGTCTCAAGCAGGTAGCGCTTGTAATCCAGGATCAGCCTGCTCGGGTCAGTCGTGCCGCCTGTGGTAAAAGTTGATTCGGCCCAGGCTGCAACATGTGCGGTTATCCACAAGGACTGCAGAGGGGCGGTGATTTGGCCAACCAAGCATAATGCTGCACGCGAGGCCGGGGGATGCAGGAAGGAGGCGGGGAGGGAATTAAGGAAACCTACCTCACCGGCGTGAGGAAGCCTAACCCCAAAAGGGCCAAGAACCCTAAAACCCCTATGGCCCATGGCACGCAGCGTGGCCTCGGAGAAGCCTGCTTCACGGCAGCCGCACGGACAGGCCTGCAACTCAGAGCCCCAACTGTGAAGAGCCTGAGGGGCTTGTCTTTGGGTATCCAGGCAGTGGCTCTCGGGGCCACCCACGGTTTCGCTGTCCCACTGGACCTCTTCCGGACTCCTGGCAAGTTCCTTTTCCTGCTCCACGGGCCAGAGTGGCCATTCCGCAATCACGTCCGACACCAATGTGGGAGTCGGAGTGGGCAGCCAACAGGGCAAGTGCAGATCTGGCAATTCCTGTGGGAGCATGACGAACCACCAGCGATTGCGGCGGGATGCCCACTGATCGCCCAGTTCGAGCGCAACCTGTTGTACCTTAAAGTGCATACGAGCCGCGAAGTGCTGCAGAAGTTGCAGGGCCTGTGGCCGGTCTTGCACCTCAGGCGGACATTCCAGAAGCAGTCCCGCCACTTGGTTTCGCCATGCAACCTGGAGAATCTGACCGAGGATATGTGTTTCCCAGTTCGGGTGTCCTCCTTCCATGCCAGGCAAAGAGAGGCTGTGGCTTGAGAGGCTGGCTGCCAAGAGGTGGCCTTGGCCCTGACACGCCTTAGCAATGCTGTATTGAACCTTTGGGGCGCCGATGTCACCGGCGAGCACAGGTCCACCGTTCAAGCGTAGTGTCTCACAAGCAATGTCCGTCCTTTCGACCTGCAGAAGTATGTGCATGCCCGAAAACCGAGCTCCAAGGCCGAGGCCACCGATTCCTGCACAAACCTCCACAACTGTTCCAAAGGCGGCTGCCGAGTGGTCAGGTTTTGGGAATGCCCTGGACTCTTCGTTGCATGTAAGATATCCCACGTTACGCTCAACGGAGCTAAGGGTGTAGCCGAAAAGTGTCCAAAAGCCTGGTCCCAAGTTTGGGCAAGAATACAAATCCCCATGCATCGCGCCCTTGTAGATGCCACCATTGACCTGAAAAACCACAATGTCCAGAGTGGACCCGACTGGAACATCCTTCAGAGCAAAGTCGCCGAAGACAGCCATAGGTTACGGGTCCCTCGAGGGTTTGTGGTTAACGGCTCCACCACTGGAAGGTCTCGAGCCAGAGCTACAAGGGCCTTGATAATCGGGTTCTGTGGCATATGATACTTAACTAGAGGAGGACTGGATGGGAACGCAAATACTAAAACCCTAGAACCTTCCACCGCATTTTGTAGATCTCCGAGGGGCGAGGGAGCGGTCGCATCAGCTTACGCATCTGCTGAAGAAGATCCTGGCCGGTCCGGATATCGCTGGAGTTTCCTAAGGTTTCCGAAGATTGCGGGTCCAAGATTTAAGGAAATTATTGATAGCGTCGAGTCCCTAGATCAGCGTCCAGTACAGAAGGTCTACCTTAACCCTGAATAACCTGCGTTTTGAGGGTTCTGTATTATGGTTTCCTTATATTAGCCCTTAAAAGGGAGGTTATTCGGGGTCAAGGTAGAGTTTGGGGGTCCCAGGTTCTTAGAAAGGCCGGAAACCTGAAGGATGAGGCGGGAGCAGTGAAGGGATTCCGACCCCGGGGCAGATCTACAATGACCCTTTTGGGGCACGTTACGACCTTTACGAGCAGGAACGGGGCCAATCTCGGACGATCATGGTAAATCATCGTGAGAATGTTCAGAGCAATGCTCGGACCGGTATCTGGCTACCAGGTCCGTGAACTCTTATTTCCGGGGGCGCAAAGGGCTTCTGCAGGCACTGCTTGCCTTGCTTCTTGGGCTTTGGTACTGGTTAAGGAGCTTAGGTCCTACAGCCTGGGGTTTCAGGTTGCAGTTTCAGGGGCGACTGTGTCTGATCTTGGACGGCCAGGCGTGGAGCCTTTCAAGAGCCACACCTGGAGTCTGAAAGCCTGAACCCTGAACTCTGGGCGCTAAACCTGGAAAGCCTTATAGTACCCTTTAAAGGATCCCTTATAGTACCCTTGTAGATCCCGTATAGTACCCTTTAAAGGATAACTCTGGGCGCTCAACTTCTGGAAAGTTCGCTGCAACCGTCGACGGAAAAAGTGTCCTTCTTCCCATCCCACAGGCGCTCCCCATCATCAGCGCCTGAGGGTTGGACCAAGGCAAACGGGGCTTGGGAGATGCGGGTCAGGGTAATATAGCGGCTTCCTTCGAGTCGGATATTTTTATGAAGTTTTAAGCACATTTTGTGGGTTTCGGGATGTTTTGGGGGATAGGGGTGTTCATACTGAGAATACGGCTTATGTACGTACGTGTTGCAGTACAATTACACCAGGACCATAATGGAATACTCTACAGCTTGCGATGCCGACATGAACTCGGCACTAAACAATCCCAACAAATGCGCCGAAAACTTCCAGAACAAAGCTTTTGTGGCGGATCCATCTGACCGTCATCTCAGATGCAAAGCTGGGCTGACCCAGCTCCGTCCAACTTTGTTTCTCTGCTCTGTACTAAAAACTATTGAAAGCGCAAAGGGCTCAGAGGTCTCTCGTACTTCAGGCCCACAATTCGTACTCTCTGAACAGAGTTTAGGGCTCGAAAGGGTTAAGGCAAGAATCCAGAACCCCGAAACACTGAGGGAGGCTAACAACCCACAAAACCGATGAGCTCGAGACTGTGGCTCCAACATTTGTTTACACAGCCTCCTCAATGTATGTCTCATTCTCGACATGTGGCCCCCTTTAAGAAAATCGAAGGACAGACACGACGGCCCTGTGTTGATATTGGGGTGTACGCGAGGACCGTACGAAATAGCAAGTAAGTAGGCAAGGGCTCAACTTCAAGGGAGATCCAACCCCCCAACCAAGGCACCTTTGACGCCCCAGTAGAAGGGTGCCTGGCTCTTATTATGAGATGAGTTGTTGTTCAAAGGTACTCAATCGTTTGCTCGTGTTTCGCGGGGCGAGCTCCTGAGTGTTGGGTTAGGCTGACCTTTGATTTTCTGGTGAACCTTCAAAAGGACTGTTTGAACTGACCTATTCGGCTTTGCAAGACTGTTTAGGATGGTCTAGGCTAGCCTGCAGAGGACCCCGCCAGCCTTCACCGTGACTGTTAAACCCTGTCTCCAAACCGCGTGCGCCATTGCAGCTCACCAATTGAAACCTCCTACAATCTACATTGGGTTCAGGACACTGTCCTTGTCGGGATGATGGGTTAACAACTCAGTCCTTTCGTTGTAGACTTTTGCGGGCTCGGGAAACCAGAAGGGGCCCTTCGGGGAACGCAGGCTTCGCCATCTTTTGCAGTCCGACGGTCCAACGAATGCTCTGCGCACCTTGGCTCTTGGCGCCCCCACCGGTGCATCGGAGTCGCAAAGTCTTCTGAAAACGAGGAGCTTCAGCTCCCGACATTATGTCCGGATGTGTTCTCATCAAGGCCAGCGATGCGTTTACATGTGTCGTTCAACCACACCCAGTTGTTGAGCCTCCATGCACTGCCTGCAGCGTTTGCGATAGCCTTTCCTCAGCTGCGTGTTGCTGAATAAGTGTTCGCCTCGCACCCCGCATAGGTTGCATCTCGGACCAGTGCCGTTCTTGAGCTCGGACGAACACAGCCTCTGATGCAGCTGCTCTTCAGCAAGTGCGGCCCGTTCCGCTCGCTTCCGCTGGCGCTCTGCTTGGGTTCGCCGCTCCAAATCTTTCTTTCGCTGCTGCCTTGCTCGCTGATCTTCCTCCAACATGGCTTCCTCCTCCGCTTTGCAGCAGCACAGTTGTCGAGGTGATGCCTGCGTCGAAGCATCCCAAAACTAGTAACACATCATCGTAAGCGCAGTAGCGATCATGTCGGGGGGAATTTGCTCTAACACCTCAGTTTGGGGCAGTTCTCAGGCCCTGTGCCTTCCAGGTCTGCTGCATGTTCCAGATCCTGTCTGCCAAAGCCAGGATCTCCGTCTCATCTGAGTTCTCTGCGCACGGAGTGGCATGCAGAGCTTGAAGCAGGCAGGCGGCGTCGGGACGTAGGACCCCACCTGGACAATCAATCTTTGGAACAGCCCTGCATGCTCCTTAAATACTGAACTGGAGAAACGACGCGTGATTCCAGAAAGCTCTCATGAACCAGGTAATGTAGGGGCCATAATCATTTGAACAGGGTTTGAGGGGTTCCTTATTCTATTATAGTAACTATAGTATAGTATATTCCCAAACCCTATTATTCTAATTATTAGACTCCTTTATTAAGCCCAGCCGCGGCCATGCAAGCAGTCCTTGGAACAGCACATGGCGGGGGCCGGAGCAGCTCTTTCCCAAACCTTGACCACGGCCGCTAGGAGTTCGAGGACTTCATCAAAGCTTCCCAGGTGATCCATGAAGTTTCGTGCAGACTTCTTGATCGCCTCGAAGTTGCTTGCATACCTGTGCTGTTCTAAAGCAACGCCAACTTGGAGAACTTGAAGGGAAGCCCTCGTTTGAAACAGCACGTCGTGTTTGGCGATGCTTAGGGTCTGGGTCAAGCGCAGCCCCCAGATCTGAGGCAGGACCGAGACTGCGAGGAAAGGATCAGCAAACCCTCAACAAGGAAGGCCTGTACGAGAAGTGTGCTTGGTGCCGGCACAGTCGGCCGGCACGAAGGTCGTCCAGGTGAGTTTGCATCGAGGCTTTCGCTTTGCCGACCTGCTCGGTTAAAGAGGGCTTGGCAGCTTGGGTTTTAAAGGTCTGCGTAAGTCTGTAGGTAGTGCAGTGCTCCCAACGACAGTCAGCTTGCGAAAGTGCTCACGGCCTTTTCGAACGTTGACAGCTCCTTTGACTCGGCATGGGTCATGCAGTGAATCGGGTTGGCGCCCTGCCGGAGAAGGTCGCGAATCTTGTGGCTCCAGGATCGTCCATCATTTTGCCTTACCACGTCGCCGCTCTCCAGTTGGTGTCGCAGCTCAACATCCTGTGGCAGCTGTGGTGCACAAGCCCTTTTTTCGCCTCCCTGTCGAACATGGCGCTCAGGGTCTCGTGGAATCTTGCCTTGCCTGCGAGCCGGCCACTCTTCGTGCTCCTGGTCCTGCTCACTGTCTCCGCTGTCCTCTTCCTCGAACAGCTCTATGTCCTCGAACCACCCGTCGGCTGACTCCATGTCATCGAAGACAGACTCTGCAGGCGACGCATCGCCTGGAACAAGCGCGGCAAACTCAGCGGGTAAAGGAATCAGCGTCTCGTCATCGTACAAAGCACGGGTAGCAAGAGCCACGGGAGCTTCTTCGGAAACAGGGCAGCCTTGGCTTGTGCAATAGTCTGCCAAAGACCACACTTTGTCGACACAGCCGTCCCCGTCCTTGCCCACTTGGCACATGAGTTTGCCGGCCGGCAAGCTTGCCATCGAGTGGAAGTCAAAATCATGCCCGTTATGTAAGCCGACAATCCTTCGGCCAGCCATCTCTTGTGTCGGGCTCAGCAGGAACGAGCGAATTAGGTGCTGCGCCTCCAAAGGTAGACGGTTGCTGCGCAGGAAGATCCAACGAGCATAGCACAGCTCCGCAAGCATTTCTGACACAGTGGAGCTCTTGGGTCGAAGAGCCCTCGCGCGTTCCACGGCCATCTTGCTCAACTCCTGCAGAAGTTCAGCTTGAGTAACTCTACTATGTGTAGGTATATTCGCATATACCCATAAACGCATACATTTACGCATAGATGTAATGCATGCCATGGTGCGTTGACATATATATGCACATACACACCTACCATACCATGCCATTACATTGCAATAATTGCCAAATATTGAATTTACATTCATTACAATACATAACATTACATATCATTACATAACAGTGCCGAACGTTGCGGAACATTACACAAAATTGAATTACATAACACTTTATACCATTACATAACATAACATTGCATAACATTTTGTACCATTACATAACATCCATTAACAGTGCATAACATTACATAGCACTTCATTATATTACATAAAGTAACACTACATAACATTACGCACCGTTACATATACACACACACACATACGTACGCACATACATACACATACACATGCACATACACACACGCGCACGCACACACACACACACAACACACACACACACACACACACACACACACACACACACACACACACACACACACACACACACACACACACACACACACACACACACACACACACACACACACACACACACACACACACACACACACACACACACACACACACACACACACACACACACACACACACACACACACACACACACACACACACACACACACACACACACACACACACACACACACACACACACACACACACACACACACACACACACACACACACACACACACACACACACACACACACACACACACACATGTGTGTATATATGTATATATATACATGTATATATACACCCATACATACATACAAACATACATACATACATACATACATATACATACATATAGGTATGTGTCTATCTGTCTCTGTCTCTCTCTGTCTCTCTGTCTCTCTGTCGGTCGGTATAAATGTATATATGCCTATACACACATGCTTACAAGAGTGTGAGCTGGATGCGGGACTCCAAAGGCGGCAAGCGGATGCCACCAGGTTCGCCACTAGCGGGTTTCCCGCTGTTTGCGCCTCACCAGTGAGCAACGGTCCGTCGTAGCTTTCGCGGTCGTAGTCATTGTAGCCACGGCAGTTCCCGAACCAGCTGCCGCGATCGCTGTAGTCATCTCCGATCTCGAACCGGCTCACCTCCTCGAGGGTCATGTGCTCCTGGGCAGCCACGTATAAAGGTGTGATTCTTGCAGACGTCCCACACAACCAACCACCTTCATTCAAACATGTTGATTTACATGCCAGGGATCCAGATCGCCATCGTCATATCTTATTCGGTACAATCCTTGGCGACAGAAGCGAAAACAGTTTTTGTGCAAGGAGGGTGTTGGACCATGCGCCGGACTTATACATGTGCCGGAATCTTCATGTCAGGGCGACCTGAGTGCAATGAAGCTTCTTTCATGAGAGACCTTGCCCTGCTCAATGTCCTCCACACGGCCTCTGAAGGGCCTGCCGTTTATCTCACGCCGGATCCTCGCATGACGAAGGGGATCCACCTCCTTTTCCGTTTCAGGCAGATCTTCCAACTCTTCCTCCGTTTCTTCTTCCTCAAGACGATGCATCTGAGCTTTGGGTAGGGGAAACCATTCACCACCATTGTGTGTGAGTCATCATACAAACAAAATGGGAAAAGGGCTGTCCTCGGACGGCATGCCGGTATGCCCGTAAGCAAACATGGAGCCGCAGCTGCGCCGTTGTCGTGGCTTTCGGCAGAAAAGTCTAGAAACCACCCCATAGTATGATTCAGATATACCATGGTATCATTCATAAAAGACAGAGGCCAAAAAAAGGGTGGAAAGTTGACTTCCGTCTGCTTCTACTGCACCTAAAGGAGGGCTCCCAGGCCGAAGCCTTACCTGGAATTTCTTCTTGGGTTTCATAGGGTTCCTTTAAGGGGGCTACTATAAGGGATCTATAAAGGGAGTACAAAATAGGGGCCTGAATAATGAGAACAGGGTTTTGGGGCGCATTATGTTCTAAATATAATCAGGAACCCCCAAAATGGTATTGGTAACTCTTTAGGCCCCTATAGTACTACGCGCAGCCAAGTGCCCCCCCCAAGCTTTGAAGCCTCATTTTTACGCACACTCTCTGGTTCTGACCACTCCTGGCACTTTTAACCGGAGGCCATCGACAAACATGAAACAACATGAGATCAACCTCAGGATGCATTGGGTCTGCAAATGAGATTGTAATTTGTGCCTGAGTTTAAGGATATCCAGAGTGTCTACTAGAGGCACCCTTCGCAGCAAAGCATGACTTAGAATACTTCATCCCTACCAGTTGCTGCACGGAAATGCTTCTTTCTAACAAGATCCCCACATCTCCGAAGAGGCAAAGCCAGCGAATTCAGCAGGGGCGACGTATTGCGGCGCCTGCCAAGCAGCCAAAACCCACCGAGGCTCTCAAATGGTGCGGTTTGTCATAGGGACCCTTAGGAGGGTAGGGGGGGAGGGGGGTAGGACTAATGGCCCCCTACCCCCCTCCCCCCTCAGGGTCCCTATTAGTTTGGAAGGCCCGAAATGATTTGTACGATATTTAAAGAGACAAAGATCCGAATCCCCAGCAGCTCCTGCATCTTGCGGCCCTTTCAACTTACTACCCCGATACGCCACAGAACTAAAAGGCTAAACTTTCCGATTCCTACTAAACGATAAGAACCCAGAAAGTTGTTTAAAGGTTAGTTATTGAGAATCCAAGTTGAGCATCGGGCCCAGGAAGGCCCTGTAACTTCAGCTACCGACGGGTGACAGTCTTGGCTCTTGGTTCTAAATTAACCCCAAGTAACATGCCTTTTCAAGGACTTGTAAAAAGAAACCAAGGAACCCTGCCCTGACAAGGTAGGTTATTTGGGGTCCAGGTAAGGGTTATAGTGCGTGTGTAGGATGGTTAAGGGCTTGGAGGTCCGTTTCTACCTACATCGAACCTGATGGGAAGCGATGACCCACACTTCATAACATGAGGAATTCATGTGGGTGGTTGTCAAAATTAGGGTCCCTTTTCGGGTCCTTAGTATAAAACGGCACCTAATAGTTAGGGTATCCAATTAGGGACCATAATTTGCACAACTACCCATGCAGATTCCTGGTTGCTGATATTAATGCTCCTTTCTTCAAGGACCCGCATCTCGAGCTAAGGGGCAGAAGGACTTTCAACAGGACCCTCGAAACCCTGAACCCTACATTCCCAGCACCTTGAACCCTCATCTAAACCAGACCACCTGGTGATCCCAAGGCCATAATTATATCCCGAAAACCAGTGAAACCTTATCTAAACCATGCCACCTTGTGAACCCAAGTCCCCAAAAAACCCTGCACCCCAATCTAAACCAAACCAGCTTCTGAACCCAAGTCCCTGAAGCCCTTCAAAAGGCAAACTCCTTCAAGCCACCGAAGCCCTCAGCTACGCAGCTTGACTACCTGCGAATCCCCCTAACCCTAACCTAGGTGGGGACTTTGTAGGCAATCAGGGTTGGTATAAAACCCTGAGCTGAAAGAAGCAAAACCCCCAACCCTACAACAGCAAAACCCTAAACCCTAGACTCCTAAACCCCATTTATGCTCAACAGCCAGTCTAGAAGCGTTCGGGTGGGACCTCTGGGTCTGCCTTTGCACCGCTGGGAGCGGTGGCCTGTGACCTGATCCGTTTTGAAGGGTTTCAAGGTTTCCCAGGGTTTGGGGTGGGTTTGAAAAATGAGTTTCGCACCCCGGAAGCCATAGTCGGAACCTCGAAGCTCCCAAACCCGGTCACACCATAAAACTATAAACCCTGGAAGCCCTAAAGCGTGCTAAGAGTTTTTGACCTCCTAGTCTGCTCCTTGCAGAGCACCCCGCGGACCGCAACCTTCGAGCTTGGGAGATGTAGGGTTGCAAGTTGCAAGTACAAAGACCCCAACTACGGGGCCTTCATACACCTACACCCTACACCCTGAACCCGACTCACGAAGCCCCCTCGGACTCTTTCAAGCAGAACTTCGGGGCTTGGAGGACTGTATCGGCCTTAGGTCACCCGATGTTGGGAAATCCCTCTGCTTTTTAGTGTTTAGCCCGGGGTTTAGGGAATCTTCTGTAAGGTCTTGGGACGCAAGGCTTTCATTAAACGCAGGTGTGTATGGTAAGGGAAACGGGAAGCACAACAGACTTGAGCATACTTTCTTCGTCCAGTCGATCTGCAAGGAGAAAGCTCTTGCCGAGATCTTCTCAAAACAACAATCGGTCCTCAAGCTGAAAGGACAAGAACACCATCCCTCTAGTGATCTTCGTGGTCATCACCATCATCATCAACATCGTCATTATCAGCAGCATCATCAAAATCAGCAGCAGCATCGCCTTCATGACAGCGAAACATTCGCCTTTCACCATGATGAGGCGAAAGGTGCAAGGTGCAACAGCAGCTTTACTTACGCTACTGCCAAAGCAACAACATGAAGAGCACGGCAACAAAGGACGGTAATAAAGGCCAACACAGCACACCAAGAAGCATGAACTAATGATCCACCAGAGCGGCAGTGACAGCATCAGTGATGCCTACGAGAGAAGCCCGACACACAAAGTCGGCAAGGCAGAAATACTTGCTGGTTGCAAACCGTCTAGGCAACCCACCATTCTGCAACGTCGCCCAAGCTGATCGGATTGTCCACATGACCTGTGCAGAGTGCACGAGTCGCTTGAAATGGTCAGGGCTCGCATCTCTTATGCTTTCCTTCTTTGGGAGTTGCAGGGATAATTGAACCTTGTATGGACTATAAATGAAACCCCTGTCGGATGCTAGGACCTGCTAGGATCCTTATCATAAGAACCGCGAAAGAGACCCCTTATTTTGATGCCCCCCCCCCCCCCCCCCATTGAGTTCTCTATGGCATTGCGCATTCGGGACTTAGGCTAGCAAAGCTTTGGGCTTTAAGCCCTGCGGTCCTTATCCCAGGCGCTTATCCTTAAGCCTGATGCCCTAGGCCTCATCTGACCCCCAAATAACGTAGGTTAAGGACTTATAGGAGGAACTCATTACAAGGAACCCCAAAACAAGGCTTATAGGGTCCAGGTAACTCTCAGGCCCTGAAGCCCTACACCCCTGGGCCCGAAGCCTCAGACCAAAGAGCCGATAAACCCTAAGCTCAGGTAACAGGTCCCAAGTCCTGTTTGGGCTTAGGGGCCGAGTATCCTAGCCCAAATTAGGTAAGCTTTTTCAACCGTGGCAGGGTTATGCAAACCCGAAAAGGTTAAAGGAAACCTGCTCAGCCACTAAGTGTATGAGTTCTACTTCGAATTGAGCAGCCGCTTCTGGTCGTCCGGGCCCGAAAGTGAATCTTCCGGACCTCCGACCACGGATCTCCAAATCCGGATGCATTTCCCAGCATTTTGAATTGGAGACGTTGAGGGGGAAGGATGAACTTGCTGCACTGCACACAGAGCATCCACGTTGCTCACGGCCCTCGGCTTGCAAACGCTCAACACAGGTTACCTGGGAAGATGCTGACGACGGCTCCGAAAGGGGGGGCAGATATCGGCCGCCACAGCCAAATGGTTTAGTACAGGAGGATGAAACGCAGCACGGCAGGTCTGACCACTGTACAATGTAGTTGCAAAATGAACAGCGTGTGAAGTCGGCCAGACAGTGGCCACTCCTAGAACGTTCGGACGGGGCAGCATGGAGAGGCGACTCCGACACAGTTTCGCGAAGCAGGCAGGAATTCGGGGTTTGGCCTTTGGGCCTTGGGCTTTAAGTCTCCGGGTGTAACACGTTGGTTTTCAGGACTTCAGCGGAAATCTTTGCTGATCTTTATATTGTTTAAGCCCTGAAGGATTGGGAGTTAGCGGCTTCTTTCGGACTCTTGGCTTAGGGCTTTCAGCTTGCACTTTGGGTGTGAGGGCGTCGTTGTGGGGCTCAGGATTTCGGTAATCCGAAGGATGAGACCCCGAAGCCTTCACATACACGTCTGCTATAGGGGCCTTACTTAGATGTTTAGTGGAAGGGCGAAAAAAAGGAAATCCTTTTTTATGCTTTTGTGGTGCCAATGCCACAACCAGGACAACTAAATAACCACAGTTAAGGATTGGATTGTTCTGAATTTAGGTATCATGGGGTTATTAATAAATAAAAACCGTGGTCGATAAACTTGATAGTCATTGGTGCTCAGTAGTAGCTTTTGCACACCTGTAGTCCGCACAGAAAACTCACACGCATTTTTTCCCCTGCCCCTGGTGGCATGGGGTGAGCCGCCAGAACCTGCCAGAAAGCTCCTGCCGCATGGCCAAAATTGCATTCGGGTTTAGGGTTTAGGGGTGTAGAGAATTAATTTAAATTTTGAGGCCTGGGAGGTGGACTAGCAGCAAATTTGGGGTGAGGTTCCGGACTTAGGGGCCTAAGTCTCAAGACAGCAAGGAAAGCCTACACCTTAAAGCTTGAATCACTCTCATGGGTAATCTGAGTTGTGGCTTCGATGTGGGGAGAACGTTTCTGTGGCGAGCTTGGGGCTTCGAGGTCGAGGGCCTATGGCGAGCTTGGGGCTTCGAGGTCGAGGGCCTATGGCGAGCTTGGGGCTTCGAGGTCGAGGGCCTATGGCGAGCTTGGGGCTTCGAGGTCGAGGGCAGAAGTGGGAAGCTTGTCACTTTCGAACAGGCTTATCATTTAATGGCAAAGGCTTTAGGGTTTGGGTTTAGGGCTTAGGGTTTAGGGTTCGAAAGCTGTGTAAGCGCGCGAATAATAAGTTACATTTAAGCGGATAATTTACACGCTGTTTTGAATCAAGCTGCAGGGCGGGCATGAAAACCCGAATCACGAATGCCTAGACTCAGACCCCAAATCCAATCCATTACATCATCAAAGTCTACGCAAGGTTTAGGGTTTAGGTTTAAATTAAATGGGTTTCATAGGGATCGGGTTCAAGCCCTAGGCGCCAGGATCTCGATGTCGGATGCCACTGTTGACTGGTACAGCACCGCCTGAAATCGTGCCGCAGTCTCGGCAACGTTGTAGGGCAAAGCCTGTCCCCGGCAGGTGCCCGCAATGAGAGCCAGCCGCGCTGGTCGAACTTCCGGCAGATGTGCTACTGCCACCCTGACGACAATGTACTGGCGCGCTGGCTCACAGCCTCCATGCGGCCCATTCGCACCACCAGTGACTGGAGACAGCTGTGACAGTGACAGTGCCCAGCCGTGGTGTCCTTGTGCGCGCAGTCTCTTTCGTTCCGGCTCTCCCACAGTTTGTGGAACGTCTATGAAAGACATGGCTGGCTCTGGTTGCCAAGCTGCAGCTTCAAATGCAAGGCAGCGGGGTTTAGGGCTTAGGGCACTGAATTATTTCCGTCCGTGTTCCGTGCTCCAAACCCAGGGGCTTCTTAAGGATACTGGGCTAATGAAAGGGGAATACTCCCTGTCATTCATCGCAAGCGGGCCAAGTTAAGGGCTTGGTTCCGCAGTGATGTTGGTTCTTACATAGGGTTCTCCTGTCCAGGCAAATCCCAGGAGTAAATAACTTGAATCGATACATTACCCCTCTGAAATGCAGAGAATCCAGCAATTCGAATAACCTTAAATGCCGACATGGCCACAACCCAACTCCAGCGTTTACTACCCTACACACGAGTTCTCAACACACTGAAGACATTAGCATCAAGCAGTACGCATGTGCCGGGGCCCATTTCTTATAAAATTATTACAGGATTTGATGTTTAGCTTGCGGGACTCGTCACTTACACACTAATCACAAACCGGAATGTCACTTAACTTACACACTAACGGACCAAAACCAGAATGCCCAAATCATTCACCTGTCCGCAGTCCAGTGGTCAATCAACTTGAGTCGGACGAGGACGCCGAGGCCTGGGCACAGGGTTTTGAGCAATGTCATTGGCATGGCAAGGCCATGTTCACATAAATCCCCAACTTCTCTCTCTGCCGTGGGATCCTTCAAAGACGGATATTAATAATCCCTGTCAGAGAGCCCGCCTTCGAGGACTGCATTTCCGCGGGCGAGGGCGAGAACTCGCCTGACACCTGGCGGCGAGAAGGTTTGGTGGCCAATTGGGGTTCAGAGATGTTGAGTGTTCAGGGCTTAGACTTAGAGATATAATTTAAGGTCCAGGGTTTAGGGCTTAGGGCTTATTATAGGGTAGGGTTTAGGGTTTATTTAATAATAGGGACTTCAAAGCTAAGCCTCAACCTATTATCTAAACCACGCCAAGCAAAGCAAGAAATCCCTGAGGAGCAAGCCAGTAAATTTATAACTACGACGCCTTAGAACCCCATTATGCCCTTCTAGTCGCAGAACGTCGTTCAAATCCCTCAGTGACAGAGACCCGGACACTGAAGCTCCTGAGCCCTTGCCCGGAAGCCTAGTGCTGAATAGATTCCCAAGGATTTCAACAGAGAAAAGGCCACAGACTAGTCCCAAATGATTCTTCGGGGAACCCTCGGGCAGACGTGATTCCGCGGGCTCAGGGCAGTAGTTTCGTCTTGGGTTGCCGTGTTTGCTGGACTACCCCTGAACGGCCTGACCTGGAAACTAACCGTGGCTACCCGTGCCTTCACAAATTCTGGTCTGTTTGGGATTCAATTCTAAGAGGGCCTGAAGGAACGAGGGCGAGTTCGGATGGAAGGAACGAGGGCGAGTTCGGATGGAAATCCGCTTTAACTTTAACTAACGGCTTGTCAATGCGAACTTAGTAATTAATAACTTAACTTTAGATTGAGGAGATCAGGTCGTCGCTGCGTCTTACATGCAGTCTATGTTACGATCCCTGCGAAAATGATCCTATTGTCCATGCTGCAAAATCTCACGCCTAAAATTCTAAACCCTAAACTGCACTCAGGAGGAGCTTTTGCAAGCAGATTGGCGGTTTAGGTTTTAGGGTAGTAGGGTTTGGGGTTGAGGGTTTATTAAAGTACAGATTAGGGTGGGGGAGGCTTCGGTTTGAAGCACCGACAAGTTAAATGACTACACTGGAAATCCAAGAAGAACACAGTGAATATCAGACCCCCAACATGCCCTACTAGTCTTACATTTATTGACGGTGAGAGTGGGTGTAAGGGCTCGGGCCTAAGCCTACCCTGCGATCTCGGCGGTCTCGGTGTTCTCGCTGAAGGTCTCTCATCAGGCAAGAAAATCCAGGGCTTGTGAATCAAGTACTCACGAACCTCAGGATTCCTCGGCCATTGGGCCATCTCTTGCGTCGGGCCGGAGCCGCGCGGTGCACGGAGGGAAAGCCCTCTGCCATTGGACCCCTCGGCAACCGATCCCTGGGATCGCGTCCTCTTGCCGTAATCTCGGGGTATCTGCACCAATGCTGTTTCTCGAAAACCTTGGCTCATTCGCCGAAGCGTGAAAGGCATTCAGTGCTCCGCCTGGTGTGGTGCGGCGTGATGAGATCTGCCCACGCTCTGGCAGCGACTGGCAGCCTTCGCTGCAGTCAGTGTTTCAAGCCAGCTCGGCCGGCTTCACTACTAACCTGACCCCGTGCCCCAAGTCCCCTTCAATCTTCTGGGTAAGCTAGCAGGTACTACGGCGGCTTCACGTTAAGACCTGGTGACACCCGTATTTTCCTACCCGATGCCTATTCACTGCACTGGCACAAACCTCTTTTAAACAGCTCAGCGATTAGGGCTTATTACTTCAAGATTTGGGGTTTCAGGTTTAGGGTTCAATGCGCAGGGTTTGAGATGCAGGGTTCCGGGCTTGGCTTTAGGGTTCAGGGTTTAGGGTTTCAGGTATTATTAAGCTCCAGGAGTTCGGGGGAGTAAACCGCCAAAGCCTAACCCCTTAATCAAACCTCGAAGTGGGAACCAGAAGACTCAACACTGGAACTGACGACTGACATTGAAACTCTAAGCCACAATCCCCTAGAGCCTTGACTCCAAAAATCCTTGTAATGTTTTTATTTGTTAGTAGCCAATTTCATAAACCGTCCGGACACAACCTCACCACCCATGACATGAAGCCCCCAGGCATTATTATTTTTGTTCTTCACATCCGAAACTCTGTTCGAGTCCTTAAATATTGCCTACGCACGACTGAGACGAGAATGTATAATGCAGACTTCCCACTTTAAGTCAAACCCCCCCCCAGTATTCAAAGCACTTCGGGGCCAATCCTCCCAAAATCATCCCTGAAAACCTATTCTAAAGGATCCGAAAGATCCCTGAACCCAAAACCCTTAGCTAGAACCCTAAACCCTAGGCTTAGGAACTGTGCCCTTTAAGCCCTTCAGCCAGAACCCTAAACCCTAGGCCCTCAACCCTAACCCTAAGAAATTAATCCCAAACCCCCATGCCCGGAAGCACATGAATACAGCCATTGGTACCCATGACAATGATAATATGACATTAAAAGAAAAGCCTTAGCATAAAATACGACGACTCGGCCAAAGTTCTAAGCCCTGGACGACTAAGTCATGCATATCATATTGTCGTCCTGCGAGCCTGGCACGTTGGCAGCACGCAGCGTCACCACCTGCAGCAGCAGCGAATGCAAAATCATGCCCTCCTCTCGGACTGACTGCCAGGAGTCTCAATGCTGTCGTCATGGACTTTGCAATGGCAACACTTGCTCTCACGTTTTTTTCGCGCCGACTGTGTGCGAAGCATCCACGAACGCTTGGGTCAAAACAGCACCCGAGGGCGGCTTCTCAACATTAAATTGCACCCGAGGGCGGCTTCAAGATCAAACTACAACATGCCTCACCTATTTCTTCGGCTTGTTGATTTGAGTCTGAGTCCCCGCCCTCGCCCCCGCACCGACAGCCTCACCCGGCCTTATCGTGTTAAATCTGGGATCCCCCGCTGTCCATCCGTGAGGACGATCAGGAGGTCGCAAGTCATGGCCCCACTGACTAGAATGAATCGCCCTCGCCCACAGTAAAACTTGAACCCACCCTCACCTACGGTGGCGAGGTCTGTAGAGCGACAGTAGCTTAGATTAAGATTCTAGGTAGCGTGGGCGAAGGCGTAGAATGACTCTTTAAAGGGCCAGGACGAAAATCTAGAAGGTACAGTCTAGACGTGCAAATCTAAACTAACCTGCATTCCCAGCTGAGGGTTGACCCAAGCCGCTTACAAGCATAGCTCTAGTATCACACTGCAACGACATTGGACAAGCAGCGTGCAAAACAGTTTTGCATCAATCCCTGGCTGCAGGAGTCTGTTACTGATGTCTGACGGTCACGCATTTGGGGGTGTCACTTCTGGAGCTATTCAGGCTCGGATCCCCAAGCTAAGTCGCACTCTTGCATTGAATTTCTTGACGCCTCAGCTGGGATTGGCTCGCAGCTTATGCCGCAGGTTTCTACGGCTGTCTCCTGTCTGACAGATGACGAGGACACGGGCAAACTGCTTCTAGTAGAAGCCCAAAATCGCCTATTATAAGACAGTTATTATAATAATTAATCCTTGTCAAATGATTTAGGTTTAAGGGCAATCCCAATTTTGTCCACGTCTCTTCAAAATTACAATTGTGCAAGGACCTATGCCTGCAAATCGTGGCTGTGCTCACGAGGACCTATGCCGACTGCACTCACGAGGACCGCGGGGGCGGCTGCACTCACGAGGACGGCGGGGGCGGTGGCGGTGACGGGGACGCCTTGGCCTTCGCCAACGGCCTGATGTTGACCTGGTCAGGCAGCAGTGCAATGGACAAATGACAAGGTGCAGCATTGTATATTATAAGCCCCAAACCCATAAATCTAAAACCCTTTCGTGCAAAGACCCTCGAGCCTCTTTGCCGCAGTGAGGGCACAGCTTCCGCTCAACAGGCCTCTTCGCTGCCTGGGAGCGAAAGACCTTCGCGGCCAGCTTGATCTTATCCTTGGCCTCCAGCAGGTCGTTGTTAACGGGGACGGGGTCGCGGACGTTGTTGTACCCGAGGGCCTTCAAGTCGGCGAGGACGGTGGCAGGCAAGGTGTCGTCCTTCACCTTGATATCCCGGGCGAGGACGTACATGAGGGCGGAGTTCTCCGCCGGGAAGGCCAAGGGGAACCGCAGGTCGAGGACGAGGGCCTGCTCAGCTGTTAAATTCTGAGAAATGTACTTCAATCTCGTGTAGTAATGGTGGTAATAGTAGTAGTTAGTAGTAGTAGTAGTAGTAGTAGTAGTAGTAGTAGTAGTAGTAGTAGTAGTAGTAGTAGTAGTAGTAGTAGTAGTAGTAGTAGTAGTAGTAGTAGTAGCAGTAGTAGTAGTAGTAGTAGTAGTAGTAGTAGTAGTAGTAGTCGTAGTTTTAGTATTACTAGTAGTACTAGTAGTAGTGGTAGTAGTAGTAGTAGTAGTAGTAGTAGTAGTAGAAGTAGTAGTCGTATCCGTACTAGTAGTAGTAGCAGTAGTCGTCGTAGTAGCAGTAGCAGTAGCAGTAGTAGTAGTAGTAGTAGTAGTAGTAGTAGTAGTAGTAGTAGTAGTAGTAGTAGTAGTAGTAGTAGTAGTAGTAGTAGTAGTAGTAGTAGTAGTAGTAGTAGTAGTATTAGTAGTTAGTAGTAGTAGTAGTAGTAGTAGTAAGTAGTTTTTTTTTGTAGTTGTAGTAGTAGTAGTAGTAGTAGTAGTAGTAGTAGTAGTAGTAGTAGTAGTAGTAGTAGTAGTAGTAGTAGTCGTCAAACTGGTTATTTACCAAACATGCTCCCGATGTTGGCCTTGTCGAAGACGTCCAAAGATCTGCTGATCCCCTCTGTGAGGCCATGGCACTGCCAGAGCTTGCCTTCATATGTCAATGTGTACAAGACTCGAGCAATGCGGAGTGGCGGCTGTGCCTGCTGGCTTGTCATCCTTCCAGTCCGTGGGCTTGCCGGTCGCGAAGATGATTCCCGAGGACGGCGTCTGCTTCGTGCCTGATGAACCGAGAATCCAGTGATACCTTAAAACCAACTGTCAGACATGGCCTGGCACAAGGATGCCCTTTTCACCCTTTGTCGGGTTGATCCAGATCGTCAAGGAGGGCATGCGAGGACGTGGGCCCGACCCCTTGTACCTGTGCGACAAACTTTCAATCACGAATTGCTTGCAAAGCTATGACGGCCCAATGACACTTCAACTACGACGCCAGCTGTGTGCATCCAAAGAACGAGTTGAGGAACATCGACATGAGGGCCTTTTGAAGATTGGGAAACCTCTTCTCAACGAAGTACTTCTCACCCTCGCCCTTCGCAGTGCCCTTGCCGTCTTTCTTCTTCCCAGATGATTTACAAAGTCCCAGGTTCAGCTTGCGAGGACGCACGGTCTTGCTCGAGGAACCGCTCGTCTGGCTGAAGAGGGCGAGGATGGTAGAGGCCTGGCTCTAGTGATCTGCTTGTCTTTCGATTTACTAAGTGTCCTTTGGCTCCCTGGCCTGCTCCCAGGTCGGCACCGATTCCATTGGCGACACGTCCTTTAAGTTCTTGAACGCCGGATTCTTCGTGACTCCTGTGGGATTCAGACTCACTGAGACATGCAAGACTGGTTCTGCTTCTCTGGCCAATGCTGCCTAGAAGCCAGCTGCAACAGCAGCCAGTGCTTTGGCCTCTCCCGCAGTCGCCATGATGCACAGCGAAAGGGCTATCAACGATTAGGGTCACTTGGTCCTGAAGAATTTCAAACCGGCATCGCATTCAAGTTGCTCGATAGGCAAGGGCCCCGCGGGTCATCTGCACTGCAACTGGGAACCGCTATCGATTATTTATTTCCCGCACAAATGCAGAAGTTGCTCCGTCCATCAGCGAGGACGAGGACCATCTGCACTGCAACTACACAAAATTAATTTCTGCTGCAGAATCAGCCAAACAAACAACAATGGCGCTTGACAAGCATTTTACGATTGTCCATCCAATGCAGTGCAACCAACTGGATCATCATGATTCCGCTTTGCCCTCGCTATCATCGACAGCACCAGGCTTATCAAAGGCTTCGCCCTCGTTGCCAATCATCCGACCATCGGGCCTGTCAGCAGGGTCCTTGCCATCGAGGGCGGGGACTGGGGCAGACTCAGCAAAGCCAGTTTTCCATTCTTCGTACTCCTGTCCAGTTGCCGGATCAGAAGAACAGATCATTGTTTAAAACAAAATTCATACACCCCCAGGGACCGGAAAAAACACTTGAGGAACAAGTAGAAATGACACCCTACTTGAGGAAAGATAACCAAGCTCTGTTTCGCCTACTGACTGTTAAGTCAGATGCCACAAGTTCGGGTACCTTTGCCATGTTGCAGTTTCTTGCATCATTCTCTCAGCTCGAACGTCCTGTTGACGATACAAAGACTAATAGCAAGACTTTGATTATCACGAGTTTGCTTCATGTGTGCACTCACATACAACTGATGATGCAACGACTGTATGCTTGTACTAAGCATGAAACACAAGCAACAGCAGCCAAGAAAAATCAAGTACAAACTGAATGTCACAACAATCAACCTGGAGTTCATGTAAGTAATAATGGGAATGGTAGTGGTACTTAGTAGCAGTGGCAGTAGTAGTCAGTAACAATAGCTATAATTAATAGTAGTAGCAGTAGTAGTAATAAAAATAAAAGTAGTACTCGCAGTTGTCGCCGTGGACATTTAGTCTGTTTGTCATTAGTAGTGAAAGTAGATAGTAGTACAGTAGTAGTAGTAGTAGTAGCAATTGTAGGAGTAGGAGTAGTAGTAGTGTAGTAGCAGTAGTAGTAGTAGTAGTAGTAGTAGTAGTAGTAGTAGTCGTAGTAGTAGTAGTAATAGTAGTCGTAGTCTAAGTAGTTAGTAGTAATTGTCGCAGTAGTAGTAGTAGTAGTAGTAGTAGTAGTAGTAGTAGTAGTAGTAGTTAATAGTAGTAGTCGTAGTAGTAGTAGTAGTAATAGTAGTAGTCGTAGTAGTAGTAGTAGTAGTAGTAGTAGTAGTAGTAGTAGTAGTAGTCTAGTAGTCTAGTAAAGTAGCAGCAGTAGTAGTAGTAGTAGTAGTAGCAGTAGTAGTGCTATTAGTACTAGTACTAGTGCCAGCACTAATAGTACTACCAGCACTAGTTTAGTTATAAGTAGGCTCAGCTTTATCCGCATTCTGTCCTGCTGTGCAAGGCGCTGCTGCGAGGACTCGGACGACCCCGAAGACGAGGACGAGGACACTCCAAACTCCTCGCTCAATGTCTCCATGAATACATCCATCCGCTTTTCAAAGGTTTCCAGCCTGGCCCCCACGCGGATGACGCATCTGGCCAGCTCTATAAACCGCTTTGCGTTCCGCAAGCGCACTGCCCGCAGCCTCTTCGTGAACGCTGGCTTCAAGGTCTGCATCACTTCTGCTTTAACTGCACTTCTCATCTTATCAACTCGCTTTGCATAACGCGTGGACGACAGCGAGGACGCGGGTGCACTAGGCGCAGGAGCAAGGGGCGAGGGCGGTTCCATGTCGCTAGCGTCAGTCAGCAGCTTGGAGGTCAAAGCTGCGATAGATTGACATGCATGACACTGAAAGGAATGAGCTTTGTCCCTAGTGCTGTCCCTCCTGTGAGCACTACTCTACTATTTGTGCTCCTGCTGCTGATAATCTGACCAAGATCTGATGATACTGCTACGACATGATTTAGTTAACAGAAGACTACTGTACTAC
>CAJNDT010001088.1:0-88368 GCA_905221615.1 Symbiodinium sp. CCMP2592 | reverse complement strand
ACCCTAAACCCTAAACCCTAAACCCTAAACCCTAAACCCTAAACTCAAGGCATAGGCCGCCCACCTACTGTGGGTGGGCGGCGCTTGAGCCCCTCGACCTCGATGGCGCAGAGCGACCCAAGACGCCTGCCCGCCTCTCCACAGCCATGGGGACGGTAGCACCCACGTCAGGCCCGGTACCGGAGCCGGTTCTCCTCGGGACCAGTACTGGTCCCTTAATAAAGTCATTACCCTAAACCCTGAGGTCGAGACCCTGGAGTCCCAACCTGTCCCAGAGCACCCCCAAAAAGGGACCCCCCAACGGGGGGCTTGGGGCCTGCAGCGAGCAGAGTTCAAGGACCTGGGGCCGTCCAGGCCGGTCCTAGGGGAGACGTGGACAATTCTTGCAGTTTTGTGGTGTTAGGCCCCAGGTCGGCCCAGGAGGCCCCCCAGGTCCCCCAGGGCCAAGCCAGGGCCAGGGCCAGGCCCCCAGACACCTCCACTTGCCTATCCCCTGCCTGGCCCCCGCCCGCCTCTCCTGGCCACTTCTGTTGGCCCTGCGTCCTGGACAAATTTTGGCATTTCTCGCCTTGCTGGCCTGGCCGGGGCCGGCCCCTTAGCCCCCTGCCCTTCCCAAAAGTGGCGCCGGACACGGTCAAAAAAGTGGCGCCGGACACTGTCCGGGCCTTTCTGTGGGCCTCCAAAAATGGTGCCGGACACGGTCCAGCAAGTGGCGCCGGACACGGTCTCTGGGGGGGCCCTACTTTGTCCGGCGTCGGCGCCGGACGCACTCCAAAAGTGGCGCCGGACGCTGTCGGACTTTGTCCGGCGCCGGCGCCGGACGCTCTCCGAACCGTGTCCGGCGCCGCTCGCCGGTACTTGGCGTGCTTGCTGTCGCCGTTTTGGACGCAATCTGCTGCCCTGCAAGCCATTTCTCTACCCAAATATGACTTTTCTGAAATTTCGTTTGTCCTGTGCCACGTTTTTTTTAATTTGCCAGCAAACTGTGTTTTGCGTGAGATTTCATGCATGTCCGTGCGATTCGGCATCCGCATTCATTTTTCCGCAGCAGCGTCGTGTCTTTTTCTCAAGTCTTGCTTTTTTTTTTCGGTGAAGCTGGAAGCATCCTTGGATTGAGCCCAAAACTGCAAAGTACTTGGCCTAGTTTTTGCGTCTTTTCGAAAACCTTAATTTTAAGAACAGTAAATCTATTTTAGATGTAGTGGCTTTAGTAATCTTTTTCCTTTGTCTTTTTTCGGGTTCGGGTCTAGACACATATGAAACTAACTTGACGTCCGAATCGACTTTGTGGCAGCCAAGGCAGAGGACGTTTCGCAGCTTTGCATGATCCCGGCACACTCCTTCCAGATGAAAAGTGCACGCACATGTCGTCGTCCCTCGCGGACCGTATCACCCCTTCGCGGACTATAGGGCGGCTGCACCTGGCGCTCATGCAAAAGTTGGGAATGTTATCGGTGAGTTTTTCTAGCCACACGCAGGTCGAGGTCAGCATGTGCCGCTGAGAGCTGCTTAGTCCTCCAGTCTTCGGATCCTGCTTCTAGCTGGCTTACAAGTGCCTCGCATGTGCTCTCCTGGCTCAAGCTATCTTCAGACCGCTGTATTCTAGCATTTGGCTCGACGGCCAGCCTCGGACAAGCCATGCCGCCAAAATGTGCGGGGCAAGAGGGGGACAACCTTGTGCCGTGTGTCTTCAGCACCCAAGACATCGGCCAGGCTGCACGCGTGCATCCGGGGCGCCACGGCGGCGGGTCGCGGTGCCTCTTCTGCGCCGGCGACGTCTTGAACCAGCGCTTGGCCACTGCCCGCGGCAAGGGGGTCATCACGACGGCTTTGGCATTTTTTCAAGAGCATGGGCCTCTTGACGTCCTTCCGCAGGCCGTCCAGCGCGTGAAAGCTTTGGCCGGCGAGGATGCTTGGACTGACTGTGCCACGCGCTTGCAGCACTGCTTGCAGAAACGTGGCCGTACACAACAAGACCGTGCAGAGCGGCGGCAGCAGAACGTCCGCAACCGAGCCGGGGGACTCGCAACGTGGGCGCCGGTCTTGGAAGAGCGGCGGGCTCAATATTCCCCATCGGCGCAGGATGTGGCTGCAGAGAAGACGGCAGAGCTGGCGCAGCAGCGTGCATTGCAGCGCAAGTTCCCTGCTGTGTACAATCCAGATGTTCGCGACCCCAGCAAGTGGCAAACGGAAATGGCAGCGACCTTCCGCCGTTTCGCACAGGATTGGTCCTGGTCTTCATGCCAGAAATGCCATCGCATGGTGCCACAAAAATTCCACCCCAAGCATGTGCGGTCGGCGGGACGCTTGCGGCCCCAGCTAAAAGCGTGTGCCCACTGCAAGAGTGGCGTGGGCTACTGGTCACCCCGTCCTTCAGATGTGCCTGAGCCTTTACGTCAACTTCCACAGTCCGTTCTTGACGCCTTGGCCATCCTGGATGTCTACACCGGCCCCTTGGAGAGGGCACCTCAAGGTTACTTGGTCCACACAGGGTGTGTTCGCTTCAGCTGGAAGCCGACCTCCGTTGAAGAGCGCTTGAGCGGTCTTCCGCGCCCGGAGTGGCGCCTGGGCCGGGCTGCTTACGAGTGGCTCATCGCGGCGGAGGACTGCACCTACCTCGACTTCCTTCAAGCCCACGCCGCCTTCCTTCGCCAGCGTCAGCGTCTCTTGGACCAAGCCGAGCTCGAGACCTCGGCGCCCATCCCGTGGCTGCCATTGCGCTTTATGGAGACTGTCGGGTTGGAATGCGCTGTTTGGCCGCACCTGTACTGGTGTCGCAGCATGTGCGAAACCTTCGTGCGCAGCTCTGACCGGCGCCGCTTGGATCGTGCACGCCGCGTGGCCGCTGGTGACGAGGAGCCGGACGACTTCGAAGCGGTCGATGCGGACGGAGATGCGGCAATGCCTGCGGTTGTGGACGACGGCTCTGACCTCGAGGAGGACTCCGACGAGCCCATCGAAGACGGAGACGGTCCAGGAGGGACGGAAACGCGGCAGAGCGCCAAGGCAAGCTTCATGGCAAAGGTTTTCTCTTCCGTCATCGGCTATGGCTCCAACCGCCCCCTCGCCCAATTTGTCTACGACTTATGGCTGTGGAGTTCGCTTGGTGGGGCGCGCAACGCCGTGCCCACGACATTGCGAGGTGCTCTGGCCGGTCGCAGCTTCTCTCCCCTGTATTGGCGCAACATGCATGCTGGCCTGGTCGACTGCGCCCGCCAAATCGGCTTTCCGTCCTTGTTCATCACCGTGGCGCCACTTGAGATGTCCGCCCCCTATCACTGTTGGTTGGAGGACGAATTGAAGAAGGCCTGCCGCGCGCGAACACACTTGCCTGCCGCGGAAACCTTCCACTTGGCTCACCTCCTCTTCCAGCTGGCTGAAGGTTTGTTGACGGGGACCAACCGGCAGCAGCAAGGAAGGCCTGCAAGAAGATGGACGCAGCACGTGCTGGCGGCCGAGGATCCCGCGACTGCGACGGTTGTGGAGATGTTTGGGCGCCTGGAATTCCAGGATGGCAAAAGGAAGCGACACGTGGGGCCTTCCCAGTCCTATCATGGTTCTGGCCGTGTGCACCTGCACATGCTGGTCTGGCTGCAGAATGCGGACCAAGTGCCCTGGTCCCGCATCTTACGCGCCGACATTCCCTCTGCAGATGACGAGCCGGAGCTGCATGATTTGGTTCGCGGCTCCCAACTAGACTGGGACACCAGCGCTTGGCCGCGCCATGACGGCCCGACCGTGTACGACAAGGACGCCCAGCTCTTGCGGTTGCATCATCCCGCAGATGCCCATGCAGCCCACGTCCGCGCCTTCATGCCTGACGTCCTCGAAGCACTGCAGTGTCATATGGACGTCCAGATGGGCGACGGCCGGGGATTGCTGCTGCAGTACACCTCCACGTACGCGGCGAAGTTCAGCGACCAGTTCGCAAGCAGTTGGCTCAACGAGGAGGCGACCGACTTCCAGCTTGCCCGCAAGGTGTTGACCGAGTATCACCCGCTCGAGCCAGAAATGTGGCTCCAGCTCGGAGGCCAGCAATTCCGGCAGGTGCTGCAGACGGGGGTGTTGCGGCGAGTGGTCCTGCGACCTCCTTGGAAAGGCTTCCCCCCAAGCCGCTGGGAGCAGCTGTACATGACTTCTGCCTGGCGCCCGGATGATTGCACGCTCCTCGAGTTTCTCAGGCTTGCCAATGAGTCGGGCGAGCGACGCAAGAACCGCCGGCGCGTCCTGGTGGCCGCTGCCATGGATTCAGCCTTCCACGAAAGCTTTTATGGCCAGTGGCTGCTGCTCCACGTGCCTTTCCGTACCTTCGCGGAGCTTTGGGATGACCGCGTTCTTGCTGTACCTGAAGGCTATCGCATGTTGGCCCTGTGTCTTTTGAAGCGCCCCGGCTTCTGGCGCCGTCTGCACGACGTTCGGGACGAGTTGCAGTTGGAGGGCCACAGAGACGCCCACATCTGCAATGTCCTCAGCATGGTGGAAAGTCGCACGGCCGTCATCGATGCTTACCTCTCGGGACAGCTCACCCTGGACGAGGACATGCCTCCGGCCGACGGCTTCCTGGACGCGCCCGAAGTTGGCTATCAGGGCGAGCTGGACCCAGAGCAGGCCGTCGTCGTCGAACACATCCGGACCATGGTCAACTTGGCGCTGGAACGCCGCTACCCTGAAGACCCCGACGGCACCGCCATGCAGGAGTATGTCCGGAAGCTGCAAACCAGCAGGGCACAGGTGGCCCGTCCCTTCTGCGTGCTGGGTCCTGCGGGGTCCGGCAAAAGCACGGCCGTGGAAGTGGCAATCCGTCGCGCTGTCGACGCCGGCGCCCACGTGGGCATCGCCTGTCCGACGGGTATGCTTGCAAGCTCATACCGCAGCAAGTTTCCCGGCTTGGACGTGGACACCTTGCATGGCATGTTCCTCCTGCACTTGCCGCAAGAGCAGACCTGGGACTGCATGGCCTCCTTCGACGTGGTCGTCATCGATGAGATCGGCCAGCTCTCGCGCTACACCCTGGAACGGTTGTTGTGGCTTTGGGACAACGCGGACCGCCGCCCCGCTATCATCTTCCTCGGCGACTTCCACCAACTCCGTGGGATGGACAGTACCCGGGCCTGCGACAGCCCACGTTGGCAGCCGGTCGTCGTGCGCCACTTGCGCACTATGCGCCGTTGCAAGTGCGCGGAACTGCGGTGGAAGTTGGAGCTCTTGCGGACTGCCAAGCCCAATAAAGACCAGCTGCATCGCATCCTTCGCGGCCATCGCGCTGCTCCGGATCGCGGTCCGGGCGTGAGCCCAGAGCCCACGGAGCTGGACGTCCAGTACATCCTGGAGGAAACCCCACAGACTCTCTTCCTAACGATCACGCGGCGCAACGCTGCCCTACTCAACGACCTGGCAGTCCAGGCACTCTACTCCGACGCGCTTCCCCTCGCGGTCGTTCCGGGCGACTACGAAAGCAACCTCGCCAACTACAACCAGGCCGGCCAGCTTGTCGACTGCGAGCCCGTGCAAGTCGCCATCTACGAGGGTATGCGGGTCACCCTGACCCGAAACCTCCAGAAGGAGCAGAACTTCGTCAACGGCATGCGCTGCGTGGTTCTGGGGATGCAGCGCGGCTCCGTGCTGGTCCGCACCGAGTGCGGCAACGTGCTCTCGGTTTTCCCCTTTACGGACGACGAGATTGACATCGACGGCGAGCAGCACCGTGCAACCTACTTCCCTCTCCGACTCGGCTATGCCGTCACCTTGCAGAAGATCCAAGGCGCCACCCTGGAGCATATTACTGTGTGGCTCGATGTACCCAATGTAGAAGCGGCTGCTTATGTCGCCCTCTCCCGGGTCCAGTATGACAACCAGTGGCGTTTTCTTGGACATGCCACGCGACATCACTTCACGCCCGCTTCCGGCATCTGATTCGCGAGGCTCTGCACTTGCTCTCTTCTTCTTGGGCGCAAGGCAAGCTCAACAGAAGCCCTGCCACGTGAGCCGTCCTCGTCGTGTAACGGCCAAGACTGAAAACGGCTGTACCAGGCTGTTGTAGATTGTAACACTTTTGCTGTCGCTGCCACGGCATTGTTGGGCAGTGACCGAGGGAGTGGAGTTCTCAACCACGTCGCGTTTCTGACAAAAACTCCCGCTGTCGTTCCGGCTTGCCGTCGACAGATCAGTTGCAAGCAATCCCTGTCTTTGGCAAGCATCGGCTCGAATCTGAAGGTCACCGAAAGCGCAGGTCCTCCCATGTCTGCCATGCTTCACCTGTGGGCCTGCCCAACTACTGATCACGGGCTCCTCGTCTGCAGTCATATCTCCAATTCGACGTCTGCGTTGTGCGCAAAAGCCCCTTCTGCATTGCATTTTACGTGTCAGCACAATAGGGACACAAATGCTGCAAGGCCACCCAGAGCTCGACACTCAGCGCCGCAGGCTTACAAAAGCACGAACTTGCGAAAGCATTCGATCTTGCTCCCGAGCTTTGCCACAACTTGTCGACCCCGGCTTTTTTTCAATGCATCGCGGTGCCGTGCCTGAAAGATTGCCTTACCGGTTTTAGCACACGTCTACCCGTCCTTGGTCACAGTAACCTCTCGAAGTGCAACTCGACAAACCACGACAGAATGGACGTCAATAGCAAGCATCGGCTCGAATCGAGTTACAAAAGCACGAACTTGCGAAAGCGTTCGATCTTGCTCCCGAGCTTTGCCACAACTTGTCGACCCCGGCTTTTTTTCAATGTATCGCGGTGCCGGGCCTGAAAGATTGCCTTACCGGTTTTAGCACACGTCTACCCGTCCTTGGTCACAGTAACCTCTCGAAGTGCAACTCGACAAACCACGACAGAATGGACGTCAATAGCAAGAATCGGCTCGAATCGAGTTACAAAAGCACGAACTTGCGAAAGCGTTCGATCTTGCTCCCGAGCTTTGCCACAACTTGTCGACCCCGGCTTTTTGTCAATGCATCGCGGTGCCGTGCCTAAAAGATTGCCTTACCGGTTTTAGCACACGTCTGCCCGTCCTTGGTCACAGTAACCTCTCGAAGTGCAACTCCACAAACCCCCCCGGCCTGGCCTCCCCCTTGGCCCTTACCTCCTGCCGTACTCTGCCCTGCCTTTTGGCTGCAGAATTGTGTGTTTGTTGTTAACCAAAATGGACCTAACAGAGTTTAGATCCTAAACCCTAAAAGGTATAGGTTTGGGCGGTTTGCCGCCTCAGACGGCGTGGGGTGGGTGAGTAATGTGATGGCCCGCCACAGTCGGGCCATGTCTGCGATTCGCAGGCAACAAAACCGCTAATAAATCCTACAATCCCTGTTACACTACCGCTAACGCAATCTTGCAGTAAACCCACCCTAAACCCTAAAAACCCTAAACCCTAAAACCCTAAAACCCTAAACCAAAAACCCTAAACCCTAAACCCCCCTAAAACCCTAAACCCCCCAAAACCCTAAACCCTAAAAAAAACCCTAAACCTAAACCCTAAACCCTAACCCCTAAAAACCCTAAACCCTACAACCAAAACCTAACCTAACCCTAAAAACCCTAAACCCTAAAACCCTAAACCCTAAAAAAAACAAAAAACCGAAACCCTAAACCCTAAACCCTAAAAAAAACCCCTAAACCCCCTAACCTAAACCCTAAAAAAACCCTAAAAACCCAAAAACCCTAAAAAAAAAACCCTAAACCTAAACCTAAACCCTAAACCCTAAACCTAAACCCTAAACCTAACCCTAAAAACCCTAAAAAAAAACCCTAAAAACCCTAACCCTAAAACCTAAACCCTAAAAAAAACCCTAAACCCTAAAAAAAACCCTAAACCCTAACCTAACCCCTAAACCCTAAACCCTAAACCCTAAACCCTAAACCCTAAAAACCCTAAACCCCGAAAACCCTAAAAAAAAAACAAAACGAATAAACCCTCAACCCTAAAAAACCCTAAACCCTAAACCCTAAACCCTAAAACCCTAAACCCTAAACCCTAAACCCTAAACCCTACCCTAAACCCTAAACCCTAAACCCTAAACCCTAAACCCTAAACCCTAAACCCTAAACCCTAAACCCTAAACCCTAAACCCTAAACCCTAAACTCAAGGCATAGGCCGCCCACCTACTCTGGGTGGGCGGCGCTTAAGCCCCTCGACCTCGATGGCGCAGAGCGACCCAAGACGCTTGCACGCCTCTCCACAGCCATGGGGACGGTAGCACCCACGTCAGGCCCGGTACCGGAGGAGGTTCTCCTCGGGACCAGTACTGGTCCCTAAAAAAGTAATTACCCTAAACCCCAAGCCCTTCACCCTGGGGGTGGTTGCCCATTTGCACCCCCCTCCAAAAAGGGACCCCCCAGGGGGGCTTGGAGCCTCCAGCGACCAGCTTCCAAGGACCTAGGCGGCTCCGGGCCAGTCCTAAGGGGCACTTGTCCAAATTCTGCCATTTTGGCCTGTTTGGGTGCGTTCCTGGCCAGCCCTTGGGCCCCCCGTGGGCCCTCCTGGGCCCCTGGACCCCCCTGGGCCTGGCCCCCCGGGCCTCTCTGGGCCGCTAACTCCCTGATTCTGCTGGGCCGCTGATTCTCCCCTGGGCCCTGCCTTGTTCTGGCTGCCTCCCTGTGCTCTGCCCTGCCTCTGCCCTCCTGCCTGCCTTGCTGCCCTGCCCACCTGGCCCTGCGGTTTGCGGTTCAAGAGAAAGATAACCCTCCTCTGAGGGCTTCAAACGCGATCCAAAACTGCCGCCGGACACCCTCAAAAAAGTGGCGCCGGACACGGTCTGGGCCTCTTGTGTGGGGCTTAAAAATCAGTCCAGAAACTAGCGCCGGACAGGGTCCAAAAAGTGGCCCCGGACAGGGTCCTGCGGGGGGGCCTACTTTGTCCGGCGTCGGCGCCGGACGCAGTCCAAAAGTGGCGCCGGACGCTGTCTGGACTTTGTCCGGCGCCGGCGCCGGACGCTCTTTGAACCGTGTCCGGCGCCACTGGTCGCTACTTGGCGTGCTCGCTGGCGGCGTTTTGCGAACAGTGTGCTGCCAGGTAAGCGGCAGAGCTACCGCTGGAAGATTTTTTGCTGTTTCGCGCTATTTCTGCGTGCTGCACGCTCCTCCGGGCTTGCAGGACATTCACGCGCTTCCGTGCGACGCCACGTGCGCCTGGGTTTTTCCTTCGCGAAAGCATACACGTGTCTCCCGTCCTGTCGGTTATCGTCGAAATGGTGAAGCGGGCAGCGTTCTCGGATTCAGCGCAAAAGTGCAAAGTACTTTGCACTGTTTTTCTTTCTTTTTCAAAACCTTAATTTTAAGAACAGTAAATCTATTTTAGATATAGTGGCTTCAGTAACGCTTTTCCTTTGTCGTTTTCCGGGTTCGGGTTTCTCTACAAAATAATCACTGCATTAACTTGACACCCTGCTCTTTTTCGCAGCCAAGGCAGCAGACGTGGATGACCGCCGCGGCGCACGGTTTGCCGGCCCGCAAGGACCAGGACCCTTGGCGCGCCTAGTCGTTCAGGGACGTTTTCTGACGGTGCGAACTTGCTGCTAGCTTCCCAGCCGTAGAGACGGCGCTTCAATGCCAAAAGTGCGCACGGATGCTGTCGTCTGGTTCTTCACGCTTGGTGCTATTATTTGTTAGGGAGCGTTTGGATGCAACTGACTCCTTTCAAGGGTACGTTGGTAGCGAGGGGCTTTCGAGTATACCTTGCCGACTCTCTGTTGCACAGGTACTGTGGCTATCGGATCGCCCAGACAGGGCGCTCGACCCAGCTGCACATCCCGCTGGGGCAGTGAGGCGGGCCTGTCTTGCAAGCAACTTGTCTCCTATGACTGGAAACAATTTTTAACGCCGCGACAGCTCCAAGCTGCAGCGTGAACGCGTGCACCATGTCTCGCCCGTCTGACTGCCGCACGGCTCGTGCAAAAAGCGGCCGTGACGAAAAGGGTGCGTCCGTGCCATGTAACTTTGCATCTGGATCGCTTCCAACACAAGTCGCCTCGTTTTGCAAGCGAACGTGCTGTCCACCATGCTTCAGCTTGCCGGCTCGTTTCTGCCCGCAGCAACCTGCTTGTCGCGAAGAGGCACCACATGGCCCGCAATTATCCGCAAGAGCGCTGCCGTGGCTGCGCTGCCGCCGATCGGGAGCAGCAGCCTTGCATCTTCTCAACGACTACCGCGGGCCAAGCAGCCCGCGTCCACCCGGACCGTGCACATGCGTCTTGTCCGTTCTGTTCGGAGCAAGTACTCGGCCAGCGGCTGGCCAATCCTCGGGGCCGGGGAGTCATCACCGGCGCCCTGGCTTTCTTTTGGGAACATAGCCCGGAACACATCTTCCCCCAGGCCGTGCAGCGCATTCAAGATTTGGCTGGTGCAGCGAGCTGGACCGACTGCGACCAGCGTCTGCAGCGACATTTGCAGACACGCGGGGCGACGGCGCGGGAGCGCACTGCCCGCGCACAGCGGCAAGCCAAAGCTCGGGCTCAACGTCGAGGAGAAGATCCTGCGGATTGGGCTTCGCTTCTGGAGGCCCGCCAAGCGCAATTTGCTCCGTCGACGGAGACCGTGACCGCACATGAGCGCGGCCGGGCCAGCCAGCTGCGTGCATTGCAACGCAAATTTCCTGCCGTGTACCGGGCGGATGGGCGACCGGCCGAAGCATGGCAAACGGACTTGGCAAAGGCCTTCTCGGGCTTCGCGCACGACTGGTCCTGGCGCCTCTGCCGCCAATGTGACCGCATGGTGCCGCAGCGGTTCGAGCCCAAGCACCTCGGCTCCTCCGCGCGCCTGCAACCGACCCTGCCGGCCTGCGGACACTGCGCTGCCGGCGTCGGGTACTGGGTGCCGCGACCTGCGGACGTCCCTGAACCTTTGCGACAATTGCCCGAGGAGGTTCTGGCAGCGCTCGCTCTTCTGGACGTTTACTCGGGTCCGGCCGAAAGGGCGCCCCAGGGCTATTGGGTGCACACCAGTTGTGTGCGCTTCAGCTGGAAGCCAACATCTGTGGAAGAGCGTCTGAGCGCCCTTCCTCGCCAAGCCTGGCGCCGCGGGCGCGCTGCCTACGAGTGGTTGATCGCCGCCGAGGCTTGTCCTTACCGGGATTTCTTGAGCTGCCATGATGAATTTCTCCGGCACCGGCAACGTCTTCTAGACCAGGGCGAATTGGAGGCTGCAACCCCGGTAGCATGGCTGCCACTTCGCTTCATGGAAACGATCGGACTGGAGTCGGCCATTTGGCCCCACCTCTATTGGGATCGAACCATGTGCGAAACGTATGTCCGCAGCATGGACGCTCGGCGCTTGTCCCGAGTAACTCCGTTGGAAAACAACCCGGAGGACGACGTCGCCATGGTGGAGCCAGGTCCTCGACGCCCACACCAGCCGGACTGCCTCGAAGCTTCCAGTGCTGAGGAGGAAGAGTCCGAGGCGGAAGAGTCCCACGCCACGCGCCAGAGCGCCAAGGCCAGCTTCATTGCGAAGGTTTTCTCGGCGGTGATCGGCTACGGCACGAATCGCGACCTTGCCCACTTCGTGTACGATCTCTGGCTCTGGAGCTCTCTCGGTGGCGCTCGCAATGCCGCGCCGACAACCCTGCGCGGGGCTCTGGCCGGACGAAGCTTCTCGCCGCTTTATTGGCGAAACGTCCACGCCGGCCTTGTGGATTGTGCTCGCCAGATCGGCTTTCCATCCATGTTCGTGACCGTGGCCCCCTTGGAAATTTCGGCACCTTACCATCGCTGGCTTCAAGACGAACTTCTCAAGGCCTGTCGCTGCCGCACAGACCTCCCGGCCGCCGAGACCTTCCACCTTGCCCACCTGCTTTTTCAGATCGCCGAAGGCCTCCTAGCTGGGACTAATCGGCAGCAAGCGGCTCAGGCACGGCGACGATGGGATCGGCACGTCTTGGCCGGCTCCGACTCTGCGCGCAGCACCGTGGTGGAAGTTTTCGGGCGGCTGGAATTTCAAGATGGCAAACGGAAACGCCACGTGGGCCCGAGCCAGTCCTATCACGGTTCCGGGCGCGTGCACTTGCACCTCTTGGTCTGGCTCAAGGACGCAGACAGCATCGACTGGCCTCGCATTTTGCGTGCAGATATTCCAGATGCCACGACAGAACCAGAGCTGCACGACCTGGTCCGTGGTTCCCAGCTCGACTGGGACGACAGCGCCTGGCCGCGTCGGGACGGTCCCACAGTCTTCGACAAGGACGCTGGTGTCTTGCACCTCCATCATCCGGCGGATGCCCACGCGGCACATGTCCGCGCCTATCTGCCCGACGTTCTCGGGGCCCTACAGTGTCACATGGACGTGCAAACGGGCGATGGTCGCGGTTTGTTGCTCCAATATGCCTCTACTTACACGGCGAAGTTCAGCGACCAATTCGCCACCAGCTGGTTGAACGAGGAAGCAACAGACTTCCAACTGGCGCGGAAAGTGCTCATGGAGTATCACCCGCTTGAGCCCGAGATGTGGCTTCAACTCGCCGGCCAGCAGTTTCGGCAGGTGCTCCAAACCGGCGTGCTGCGCCGCGTCGTCGTGCGCGCGCCTTGGGACGGCTGTCCTCCAAGCCGCTGGGAGTCCCTCTACATGGCCTGCACGTGGCGCTCCGAGAGCTGCACCTTCCTGGAGTACTTGCGGCAGTGCAACCAAGCGGGAGAGAAGCGGAAGAACAAGCGCCGCGTTCTCGTGGCAGCCACACTGCATTCGCCTTTGCGGGACAGCTACTTCGGGCAGTGGCTCCTGCTCAACGTGCCTTTTCGCTCGCTTGCACAACTGTGGGATGATCGGGTGGCCACGGTGCCGGAGGGCTATCGGATGCTGGCTCTGTGTTTGCTACATCGTCCCGGTTACTGGCGTCGTCCCCATGATGTGCAACGCGACTTGCAGCTGGAAGGCCACAAAGACGCTCACATCTGCAACGTCCTCAGCATGCTGGAAAGTCGCACCGCTGTCGTTGATGCCTATCTCTCCGGCCAGCTGGTGCTGGACGTGGACCTGCCTCCTCAGCCAGAGCTCCTCGCCGCCCCCGAAGTCGGCTACCGTGGAGAGCTGGATCCTGAGCAAGCGGTTGTGGTGGAGCATGTGCGGCAAATGCTCCACTGGGCACTCGAGCGCCGTTACCCCGAGGAGGCAAACCCGCACGAGCTGCACGACTTCCTGGACCGAACGCGCCGGTCGCCGCCGCAGGTCCTGCAGCCCTTCTGCGTTTTGGGGCCCGCCGGGTCTGGCAAAAGCACGGCGCTGGAGGTGGCCGTCCGTCGTGCCGCGGAAGCCGGCGCCCACAGTGGAATTGCCTGTCCGACCGGCGTGCTCGCGAGCGCTTACCGCGAGAAGTTCCCTGGTCTTGATGTCGACACCTTACACGGCATGTTCTTGTTGCATCTTCCCCAGGAGCAGACCTGGGACTGCATGGCGAGCTTTGACTTGGTCGTCATCGACGAAGTGGGGCAACTTTCCCGCACCACCTTCGAACGCATCCTTTGGCTCTGGGACAATGCCGAACGCCGCCCGGCCCTGGTGTTCGTTGGCGACTTTCACCAGCTGCGGGGCATGGATCCTACCAGGGCTTCTGACAGCCCTCGCTGGCACCACGTGGTCAAGCGGCATCTGCAGACGATGCGGCGGTGCAAATGTCCGGAGTTGCGCTGGAAGCTGGAGCTTCTCCGCACCACCAAGCCGTCCAAGGAGCAACTGCTGCGCCTCCTGCGCGGGCATCGTGCAATGCCGGATCGTGGCCCCGGGGTGAGCCCCGAACCGACGGAGCTGGACGTCCAGGGCATCCTGCAGGAGACACCGCAAACCTTGTTCCTCACCGTCACCCGCCGCAATTCCGCCTTGCTCAACGACCTCGCCGTCCGGGCCCTCTACGGAGATGCCGAGCCGCTTTGCTTCGTGCCCGGCGACTACGAAAGCAACGTGGACAATTACGACAGCTGCGGCCAGCTCGTGGATTGTCTGCCGCTCCAGCTCCCTATCTATGTGGGCATGCGCGTGACCCTTACTCGGAACGTGCAGAAGGAGCATAACTTTGTCAACGGCATGAGGGCTGTGGTGCTTGCGGTGCGGCGCTCTTCGGTTTTGGTCCAGACGCACTGCGGCGACATCATTTCGGTCTTTCCTTACACGGACGACGACATCTTCATCGCAGGGGAGCGGCGTCGAGTGACCTACTTGCCGCTCCGGCTCGGGTATGCCACGACCTTGCAGAAGATCCAAGGAGCGACCCTCGAGCACATTACGGTCTGGCTGGACGTCCCCAACGTGGAAGCCGCGGCTTATGTGGCGCTGTCCCGGGTCCAATACGACCAGAACTGGCGTTTCCTGGGGCATGTCACAAGGCATCACTTCACCCCAGCCTCGGGAGTTTGAGCAGCCATTCAGAGGTTCGTCCTGTACGGTCCTTGCTCTTGTGGACACCAGCTGCTTCGCTATCCTGAGTAGCCGCAGCATCCTATGGTCCTTAGCAATTCTTGCTGTCGCTGCCACAGCCGTATAGAGTGCAGCAACCGAGGGAGTGGATTTCTGAAAAGCGTCGTGCTTGCGAGAAAAACTCTGCTGTCGTTCGGGCTTGCCGTCGACAGATCAGTTGCAAACACCTTGTCTTTGGCAGGCATCGGCTCGAATCTGCAGGTCACTGAAAGCGCAGGTCCTCCCATGAATGCCACGCTTCTCCTGTGGACCTGCCCAACTGCTGATCCCTAGCACCTCGTCGGCAGTCATGTCTCAAATTCGAAGTCTGCCTTGTGCTCGAAAGCTCTTCTGTTCTGCATGTTGCCCGTAAGCACAATATAGGGACACGAATGCTTCAAGGTCACCGAGAGCTCGACACTGACCGGCGCAGGGTTACAAAAGCACGAACTGACGAAAGCGTTCGATCTTGCTCCCGAGCTTTGCCACAACTTGTCGACCCCGGCTTTTTTTCAATGCATCGCGGTGCCGTGCCTGAAAGATTGCCTTACCGGTTTTAGCACACGTCTGCCCGTCCTTGGTCACAGTAACCTCTCGAAGTGCAACTCGACAAACCACGACAGAATGGACGTCCATAGCAAGCATCGGCTCGAATCGAGTTACAAAAGCACGAACTTGCGAAAGCGTTCGATCTTGCTCCCGAGCTTTGCCACAACTTGTCGACCCCGGCTTTTTGTCAATGCATCGCGGTGCCGTGCCTGAAAGATTGCCTTACCGGTTTTAGCACACGTCTGCCCGTCCTTGGTCACAGTAACCTCTCGAAGTGCAATTCCACAAACGACGACAGAATGGACGTCAGTAGCAAGCATCGGCTCGAATCGAAGGTCCCTGCGTCTGCCATGCTTCACCTGTGCGCCTGCCCAACTTGCTCCCTAGCACCTGGACGGCAGGCACGTCTCAAATTCGTCGTCTGCCTTGCGTGCAGAAGCCCCTTCTGCGCTGCATGTCGTGGGTAAGCACAAAAGGAACACGAACGCTTCAAGGCCACCGAGAGCTCGACACTCAACGCCGCAGGGTGACAGAAAGACGAACTTGCGAAAGCGTTCGATCTTGCCCCCGAGCTTTGCTACAAGATGTCCACCCCTCCTTTGTCCCGACACACCTATATCTACTCTGCCGCACCCCACCCAGCAGGGCCTTATGAAGAAAACCTCGAGCAATAAAATTCCAACCGAATGAGTTTAGACCTAAACCCTAGAAGGAATAGGTTTGGGTGGCTTGGCCGCCTTAGACGGCGTGGGGTGGGAGAGTTAAAAGAAAGAGCCATCCATAATCAGGCTTTAACGGACAAGCGTCATATTACGGAGCGCTCGAAATTGCCTTGTCGCAAAATAAATCTGCTTGAGCGCCATTCAACGGCTAAACCCTAAACCCTAAACCCTAAACCCTAAACCCTAAACCCTAAACCCTAAACCCTAAACCCTAAACCCTAAACCCTCAAGACAGGATAAATAGAAATTGTATACCGTGACGCGCAGCTCCTACTTTGAGACTTTGAAATACGGCAGACCAGGGCAGGGTAGGGCAGCGCAGGCCAGGCGGAGCAGGGGTTCTTGGTGGGGGGGTGGTGGGTAAACAATCCACCCAAAACGCTTGTTGTCAGGTGTGCGCGCCCCACCCTACAACCCTGATTCTCTACAAGTCGAATGGGTGGTGTGCGCGCCCCCCCCAACCCACCCCGACCCCCGCGCCCTCCACCTGCCCGCCACACCCCCTTTTACCGGGTAGAAGGGGGGAAGAATAACTGAAATAGGGTCGGGCCCACCCCCCCTGCACCCCCTTCCACCCCCCCGCCCTATACAATGGACATTAAACGTTCTCTCCTGTTTGCAGGTACTAGTCTCTGTTCCCAAGCTGCTTTGCCCTGCGCCATGGCGTCAGAGAGACGAAGGGTCAAGCCACCCTCATGCAGGATCTTGGTCTCTGCGGCTCCTTGGCACCAGATAGAGGAAGGGTCAATGCCTGTTCTAGCCCAAGCGGCTAGCCCAGCCAGCCCTGCCCAGAATCAAAAGTAGATATCCAGCCCCGATCCTTGCCCAACAGCCCACTTGCAAGATCGAAACCGTCCAAGACTTTCGCTGAGCCCAAGCCGCCCCAGCACCCCCAGCTCGTGCGCCCACCGACCAGTCTCGCAACCCCCCCTCCTTCACATCAGTCACTCCAGCCAGCCCGAACCCCAGGACAGCCCATTCCCAAAGCAAAACACCAAAGCGAAAGAAAAATGCCAAAACCCTGTCAATTCAAAATCAAAACACCAAAGCAAAAAACAAAACCCGGTCAAAACCCGGTCAAAACCCGGTCAAAACCCCGGACCCAAACCCTATACAATGTAAACCCTAAACCCTAAACCCTAAACCCTCAAGACAGGATAAATAGAAATTGTATACCGTGACGCGCAGCTCCTACTTTGAGACTTTGAAATACGGCAGACCAGGGCAGGGTAGGGCAGCGCAGGCCAGGCGGAGCAGGGGTTCTTGGTGGGGGGGTGGTGGGTAAACAATCCACCCAAAACGCTTGTTGTCAGGTGTGCGCGCCCCACCCTACAACCCTGATTCTCTACAAGTCGAATGGGTGGTGTGCGCGCCCCCCCCAACCCACCCCGACCCCCGCGCCCTCCACCTGCCCGCCACACCCCCTTTTACCGGGTAGAAGGGGGGAAGAATAACTGAAATAGGGTCGGGCCCACCCCCCCTGCACCCCCTTCCACCCCCCCGCCCTATACAATGGACATTAAACGTTCTCTCCTGTTTGCAGGTACTAGTCTCTGTTCCCAAGCTGCTTTGCCCTGCGCCATGGCGTCAGAGAGACGAAGGGTCAAGCCACCCTCATGCAGGATCTTGGTCTCTGCGGCTCCTTGGCACCAGATAGAGGAAGGGTCAATGCCTGTTCTAGCCCAAGCGGCTAGCCCAGCCAGCCCTGCCCAGAATCAAAAGTAGATATCCAGCCCCGATCCTTGCCCAACAGCCCACTTGCAAGATCGAAACCGTCCAAGACTTTCGCTGAGCCCAAGCCGCCCCAGCACCCCCAGCTCGTGCGCCCACCGACCAGTCTCGCAACCCCCCCTCCTTCACACCAGTCACTCCAGCCAGCCCGAACCCCAGGACAGCCCATTCCCAAAGCAAAACACCAAAGCGAAAGAAAAATGCCAAAACCCTGTCAATTCAAAATCAAAACACCAAAGCAAAAAACAAAACCCGGTCAAAACCCGGTCAAAACCCGGTCAAAACCCCGGACCCAAACCCTATACAATTTCTATAAACCCTAAACCCTAAACCCTAAACCCTGAATTGTTTTAGGGTTTTTGACCCCCGCGAGGGTTTAAGTGAACTGAGTGGTTTGACCCCCGCGAGGGTTTAAGTGAACTGAGTGGTTTGACCCCCGCGAGGGTTGAAGTGAACTGAGTGAAACCACTCGATTCACTTAAACCCTCGCAAACCCTCGCGGGGTAGGGGAACCCTCGTGGACCCCCACGGGGCGCTTCATGTCGAGCCGGAGCTTCCCAGTCCTTTGTATTCCGTGACTGTAGGTAGGCTCGTATTGAATGAAGGAAGCTCTACAGAAAAGACGGGACTGTAGGCTCGTCTTAAATCAAAGGGGGCTGTGCAGCATATGTACCCAGTAACATGTACCCTTAGACCCTAAACCCGTATTTTACCCTTACCAGCTCGGCCCTGCAAAGCCCGCACCATGTGAAGCTTAGTCCGAGGCCCATCAGCTCGTAAACGGCCCGTCTAAACTCCCAAGCCCCCCAAATCCTTGGCCCAAGACAATCAGCTTCAAGCTAGGCCCAAAACCATCACGTAGAGTCATGCCCTCAGCCCAGACACTTTTCAACTTAAAACAAGCTATTAAATCCCCAAATCCCAAGCTCTGAACCCTAAGCCCCGAAGCCCTCCGCATCAAGTTACTTAAATACTGTCGCAGAGAACTGAAACCGTGCGGAGGCTCCGGCCTACGCTCATAGAGGCTGCGGCAAACGGAACCGAAGCCGATGCCCTACGTGCCTGGTAGCGCTCAAGGAAAAACTTTCTAAGGATTATTTTATGGAAGTTAGATGCTGAACAAATATCACTTTGACCCCATTTGGGGCTCCACCTCTCGATTCCCTTAACTCTAGCTTCTCTCTCTCTCTCCCTCTCTCTCCCGGGCATGGGGACGGGTCAACGCCCCCGGGCATCATGCCCACCCGTCGTGTTGACGGACACGGGGGGTGAAAAAGAACGGCGAACATCGTAAAGCTATAGCCACTCTCTCTCTCTGCCTCCCGTCAGCCGGGTTGCAAGCCAAGTCAGGCTAGCCCAGAACGAACAGCATAAATTTGAATCCTAATGGAACGACCCTTCGACACAAGGGTTGAACAAGGCTGACGCCAGGTTTGTCTTTGAGCTTTGATAAGGCTTGTTTTCCCCTCCCGCATGACAATTTCGGACTTGGTGTTTGGAGCTTGTGATTCAGTGCTCAAGTCACCTAGAGATGTTATTGGAAGCTTAGGGGTCACGCAGGGTTTACATGCACATAGGGCTTTGCCAAGACCGAGGGGTTCAGGGTGAAGTACAGGGTTGAATACAATGCAAGGCTCAGGGTGGCTTAGAGGTCGAGGTGCGGCACTCGCTCTCGGGCAAAGTGGCTTCGGCGCTCACTCTGCGACTCCCCGACGGGATATGGCTCAGGGTTGTCAACATTCCAACCTTGTGGCAGAAGCCATCCCAATATCTCTGTGCATATCAAAATACTGTAGGACTTCCTGGTTATCAAGGCCACAGCAATGGTTCGCTCCGACTTACTCCGCTCGAATCACGGAGGTAGTACGAAATTGTTGAGAAGAGAGCTTCATTCCGATTTACGTATGTCATCTATGTAACGTATGTCACGGTCGTCCAGTAGGTCTTGACGAAGTCTTACTTACTAATTACCAAAGCATCGTCGGCGTGCAAGACAAGCCGTCTTGCACCATCTCCAGTTACATCAGAAGACAACGGAACGGCATTTTCGGCATTTTGTGACACCAGGCATCAGGTCCTGGTCTGTTTGCGCATAGCGGTGATGCACAGCCACTAAATCTAAGTCTTGCCCATCTTCTGCTTCAATGTTGCTTGCTGCTGTTCTGCTCCGGGCACAAACCCTCGTGGGAACTTGTGGGTGGCGGCATCGCCATGACGATTGGCCAATTCAAGGCCGCGACGTGGACGGTGAACAATGCACCACGGCTGATTTCCATTGCGATTCAACGACCTGTGCGGCAAATTCTTTGGGTTTCAGCTTCTAGCTAAGGTTGCCTAGCTGGGATCCAAGAGGTGTAAGTTTTAAGCTCTCCTGCCACTCAAGGTCAAAGCTTCAGCGAATACTCTCACCGCAGTTGGAGGCCTTTGCGTGGAAAAATAGAAAGAAAGTGCTTCTGGGAGAAGCCATCCGAATAAGTCGAATCCTAAGCTGTGGTTTTGTCGCCGGCCTCTCCACCGACTCGCCTCCGCAGGTCACTGCAACTTGAAGCTTCTGGCTGGCCGCAGTCTGCAATGCGAACGTATCCATCCCGAGGTCTCCCTCAATGGCCCAGCGCTTCCTTCAGTGGGTCAAAAGTCGAACCCGAGGCTTCTGGTGACCTCCGGCATATTATTCGGGCTAGCCGACAGGACCTCGGAAGTATTCGACCAACTCCTGTGCCAATTTAATCCAAAGGTGCTCGCAAACATCGAAGCTACGGATGGCGCTGAAGCGGTGTCCGACTGGGACTCCATGCTTGTCGCGCCTTGGCGGCACGATTTTTGTTGTCTAACACGAACTGTACGACCACTCTTCCAAAAATGCATCGAGCACATCTGCTTGGCTGTTGAGTGGCCTGTAGTATACTCCACCATAGTTTAACAAGAACCGGCCGCCGTTGGCAGTGGTCATCCCACCGGCGTCCCGAGGAGAAGTGCAAGGATCATCTTTGGTGAAAGACACATTGTGGTAGAGGTACCACTTTCCTGCCCAAGAAGCCTTATAAGACCCAAGTATAGACCTGCACTAAGAAGAGATCCGGCCAAGTCATTCTTGCGGCTGCAACCATAGTGGGTACTAATTCTTAGTTGAAGTGTGCCAACTTTTAAGTAAGTGGTGCGACACAACAGAATGCAAGCTTATAGAAAGAAGTCATCCAAAGAAACAGCTGCGTACTGTACCGACTAATGAAAGTAGAGCAGGTTGCTGACAAGTAACTGTAGTAGTTTGTCTGAATACAAACTTAAGTAGATGTTCATGGGCGAACCTACGAAAAAAGAGGGCTTTGGGCTTAGTAGGTGAACGCGATGTCCTGGCTCCTCCATGGATGCTTGACTTAGCTCTTCTGCTGTCCACCCATTGTCTGGCAAATCGTGAGCGAGCATTTCGGGTCGCTGGGCCCCATAAGGCACCTTACTATTTCGGCGAAGACAACCCAGATATGTGCCATCCCGAACCGAGACGGATGACAATCTAAAATCTAGTGAATCTAGAATCAAACTTCCGGAAGGGAGCTATGCGGTAGTTGAGGATGATCACAGTCCGTCGCTGGGCGCCGCATACACCAGTTGGAGTCACCACGATGCTGCCATGATCCATGCCGTATGGCATCTTGCCAAAAGGGAACCAAAAGCGTTCCCGCAGGCGGTCGTAACATGTAGCATATGGCTGGAAAATACCTGAATTATGGTGGCCGTTCGTGCCACCGAAGCTGCAAATCATGGGGGGCTCGCCCGGAATTATCTCCAGAGCCACCGCTGTACACGCTCCGCCGGCGAACGGAAGCTTTGGGCCGCTTCGCATTTCGAGCGTCTCTAAGTCTATGATTCGCATGTACTTGATGGAGAACTCCTTGTCGACCTCATCGCCTGTCCAAGGCCAAAGATGCTTGTTACGTGTTCGGAGGCTTTGAGGGCATGTCTCATGGCCTCGAAAGCCGCAGGGGAGCCACACCTCCTTGCCACCACCATCCAGCTTGTCAACCAGCACTGTGTAGACATGGTTCAGGTTGTCAAGGGGATCGCCGTCTGGGTCGTTACTCTCAGTCCGCTTTGACCACTGCACACCTGCGCAGCGAATTCCCACGACTCTCAGGGACGTTCTCGGAGCTCTGTCTTCCTAAATAAAGGCCCTAGTAAGCCCTAGTAAGCTTTTCTTCAAGGACTTCTTCCTTCTGAGGTATATGCTTGTGTCGACTGGTTGGGGCATGGAACACTCCAGGCCTGTTTCCAGGTCCATGACTTGGATGAATCGACTCCATCGGCCTAGGACAGTCACCAAGAACTGCCGCTCCTCCACCTGCCCACGTTCAGAGACATCACGAAGGCAAGACTGTAAGGGAAGCCATTTGGTTCATTGAAGCTTCCACAGCAGGGTCCGGCATCCCGCTTCAACAGGACCCGTACATAGGTGGAGACTCTTCAGTCCAATTGGTTTGCATGCATGTGTCTGTGTGTCTGTGTATCTGTTTGTGTGTGATTGCGTGGCTCCGGTTCCGCTACTATCTATCGGATGAAGTCACTCGCAGCTGCTGCTGGCTTCAGAGCAAGAGGCCTCCGCTGCCTTAACGTTGTACCGCTACCGTGGCACCGACACGGACCGTGACCGCTGAGACCCGTTGGGGGGGGGGGCAAGCCCGAGGGGGCCAGCTTCAAGCCCGAAAGCGCGACGTCGAAAATCAACTTGAACGTGCATGGTACGGCTCTAAAAACACACCTCAAAGCGGGACGAAGCACATGTGGAGGATGATTTATGGTGAAACACAGGTAAGAAGCATCCGCCAGCTCTTCCCGCCTCTAGCAGGATGCTGTCGTGATTCCTTGACAGCTCGTTTCGTTATAGGCTTGGGTCTGATTTCGATCCTCAGCCACTTCAGAGCTGGTCTTCTTGAAAACTCGGTGCAGCAAGGGGGGATCAGCAGCATGGCAAACATCTCCGTTGGGATCTACAAATTGCGAGGAACACGCCGGCTGAACAATGACATTCAGACACGAGCAGAACGGACACTTTTCTACCCAGAGCGGCACCTCAATCCGACATGCCCAACCCAAAAAGCTGAGTTTTGCTTCAACAAGGAACCTAAAACATTGACTCGCATAACCTAGGTGTGCAGTGCGTAATAAACGGTCAAAACTGCCGCTATGTATAGAGGCTCCAAAACACAATAAATCCATGCATCTGGAAAGCTGCACGGATATCTATACGGACACACAATGAGCGTGCGTGGGGATTTGATCTTGATGTTGCCCTTGTTCGCTCACCCCACCAAGCTAATGAGTGTGTGGTGCCCTCAACAGACTCGATATTCTTTCACTCCCACTTCCACGCTTCAGACCCTAATCCCTGGCAGGCAAACTCGGTACTCGCTGGTTTTCTCGTTCGAGAGACGCGACGAGTCGTCTGTGCACGGGATGGCTCTGTTCCTCTTGAGGTCGCAGAAAGCTACAAGCAATAGTAAGCTTGTGGCATCAGTTTCTTGAGCCAAAGTTGCGTTGGCGGGATATAGAACATAGTGCTGCACTGTGCTACGCGAAGCGTGCCCACAGGCGAACACTTAGAGACAAGGTACGCGAAGCGTCCCCTTGCTCTTGGCTGTACATGCTCGAACTCATAGCTCTTATAGCGACACCGCAGAATCGTACTAGGTATCGAGGTCCGTTCGCACCCCCCATGAGTCGTGCCTCCAGCACTACTCAACCGGAAGATGGCGCGATTGGAAACACTAGGGATTGGTCCGCCGCAACTTTGAAATGTTTGAACAAGAGCCTCGTATCCCAATTAGAAATGACGTGACACTCATCTACGTCAGTGACGATCCCCCGAAATGACATACAGAATCAAGCGTCACCGAAGAAAAGGCATTCGCGATTGAAGATCACGACCATATAGCCGAGGTCAGTGTCACGACTTGTTCCAGCTCAGGCATTGTTTCCTGTACCAATTTCGAGTACGAGCGGGATCAGCGCGTTCCCATGGCCGAAGATTCTCCTCAGGGTTCTTGGACTTCCCTTTCCACTTGCCTTTGCCTTTGGCATCATGGTAAGAGTTGGTGTTCCATCCCCGTCGGTGATCTCGATCTTGTGTTGATGCCTTGGGAGCTGCGACTCGTTCGCTTTCTTCAGCCGTGATCGAAGTATCCATGATGGGCGTTTGCCCACTTGGAAGATAATCAGAGGCCGAGATGTGATGTAGTGTAGGACGTGCTTGATGTGCTTGAGGGTTCCTCTTCTTCTCGAGTTTACTCGCTGTGAGCTTGTCGGCAAGCTTCGCCGGAACCTGGATGCTGTGGTCAATGAGCACCGCAATCGTCTGTGAGGAATTGTCCCTGGTGCTTGCCATCATGAGGACGCCCACAGGACCGATGTAGAGAAAATCCACTGGTCCAGTAGGAGTTGGCCTGATAAGGGAAAACAGCGTATATCCCGTGATCTTAGGGATAATCTCGCAGAGCACATTCAAGCAGCTGAAGTGCAAGACTTTCGTGTTGTCGTCTCGCTTAATGTACGTCTGGGGGTTGAAGATTTCTCGGCTGTAGCCCATCTGGACCGATCCTCGAATCAGTGCGGAAACGATCTGGTTACTACGGAAGCGTTTCAGGAGGTAGACTCCTGTGTCATGTTCGACCTGCGACAAAGCGCCCGGCCATCCGCCAAGCACATCATATCGATTCCCTTAAGCAGATGATTCCTGCATTTGGAACAGTGGCACTGTAAGCCGTTTTGATAATCCAGGCCATGTCTTGTAAATGGTCCTGACCACGACGTAGGCCATGTAGGAAAATGCAACTCTGTTCGCATCGATGCAATATCCAGACCCTCTGTTGTGGTAGTACGGTGGTTGCATCGCCGTGCGTGCGATCTGGAGTTCGGGGTCAATGGTCAGCGAGTGTCCAGGAATGAAAACAGGCCGACGTTCTTCAGGCACGTTGTCAGGGACATCGTCGTCGAATCCAGGTTCTTCCTCTGTCATTTCGCGCAGAGATCGGCACGTCCTCGGTGACCTCAGGCAACTCCATTTCTGGCTCTGCAACCGTTTCCGTCTCCATTGCTTCCTGCTCTTCTTCGGTGGTAGCAGGAACAGCTGCTGCTGCAGCTTCCATCGTTTGGGCGATGGATTCACTAGGGATGTCCGAAGGAGTCTCCCTTTGTGGTGTTCCTTGGTTCCGACCGCAAGAGATGAACAATGACCAGCATGAGGTACATCTGGTGAAGCAAGCGGGCACGATGTTGTAGCAGGCAGGACAAACTCTCATCCTCCTTCCATCTGATTCCCGTCGAAGGTCTTCTGCTCGCCAATGCTTGATGAGGAAGATAATGCCTTCACACATGTGATGATGACGTCTGGTGTCTTCATGATGCATGTCAACGGTCCCGGCGATGGTACGCAAAAGCTGCTCCTTCGCTGTGTTATGAGGACCGGTTGGCATCTCGCAAAGCAGTTCCATGATTCGTCCCGGCGTTCTGTACCGATCGAATTCTGACAAGAGCGGAGAAGATTTGAATTCCAACACCAATTCGTCTTCCAATCTTTCATCGAAGATCTTCTCCACCAAGGCAAATGAATGGCTGTCCTTTGGATCAGGGACGCAAAACCAAACTTCCTTGACGAAGGAGAAGGGTACTGGTCTTCCAATGATGATCACTCCACTATCTGTGATCCGCCCTCCTTCTCGGACAAGATCGCCACACGGAACGTGAAGTACGGCAAGTGGCATGCGTTCATTGCCGTGTCCGCGTACCCGTGTCTTCGTGGTAGCATTCCTTTTGTCAAACGGCGCGAAGATGCCAAAGTAGGGGCTACACACATGACAATGAGGCTGTGGCATGGAGGTTTCGGCTTCGGACATGTTTGCGCAAATTGTGATGATGAAGCTTCCGGCATGAGGGTTTCGGCTCAGGCAGGACGGCTGCTGTTCCAAAAAAGTTTGATGAGGCTGTTGGCATGAAGGTTTCGCTCTGTCGTGGGGTGGGAGCTTAGGAATGTCACACATGACAGTGGATTCGTGGCATGAGGGTTTCGGCTGTGGGGGAGGCGCTTTGGACGAGGGGACTAAGCAAACTAAGCAAACTCGGAAATGGAGCTGTGGGCATGAAGGTTTCGGCTGGGATCGGGAGAGGGCTTGGAGGTTGTGCATGAGGGGAGGTCGTCGCACGAGACATACTTCCTGCTTTCTCTTTTTTTGATGAGTCACGTACGACTATGGAGCTGTAGGCATGAAGGTTTCTGCTTGTGACACGGTGATCCCACGAATCCAAAGGTGGTGCTCTGGGCATGAGGGTTTCTGGAGCTGTCGGAATGGAGGCTTCGCTTTGGTTTTTTTGGCAAGTAAAGACAGTACCAGGAAGGAAAGGCAGTGCAGGGGCAGTACAGGCACGTGGCAACAGGCAAGGGCAGTACAGTAGAAAAGGGTGTGGGTGAAATGAAGTGAATTCACGAAAGCCAGGACAAGAAGCCTCCCGAATCTGGCTTATCTGTCATAAAGGCCTGGCTGAAGTTCAAGCGACAGAAGGCCTTGCGGGGATGTCCTAGTGTGCATGCTAACTTGGCAAAATGGTCTGCCACTTCGTTGAGCATGATGCCCGGGTGTGCTCGCACATGATGAACCTCGACAGTCAAACAAAGCTCCTTCCACAAGTGTAGTAGGTTTGTTACCGAGGCATGATGCGTTCCAAGAAAGCTGGGAGTCCGTGAACAGCTGCACAGGCACATGAGGGAAATGCTGTCGGATCCGACGTATCATCTGAAGTGCCTGAACGGCCGCATGCAATTCAGCCTGTATGTTGGTACAAGGCTGGGGCTGGGGGACTTTGAAGTAGCACACCGTAGCTTCTTCTACGAGAGAGTACGCTGCCAGAACGACGACCGAGCTACCACCTACCTGGGGCTGTCCTCTGCGGCCTTGCTGGGCACTGCCATCAGTATATACGCGGAGGATATGCTCCTGCTGGCCTTCGTCCTGAGCCCGCTCGTCTAATGGATTGCTGAGCCTGATGAACGAGGTGCTATAGGGAGTTTCTACCGGGACGTGCCTAGTGGGGAGCAAAGAGAAGCGATCCTCGTTCTGCACAAGCTGGCAGCCTAGCAGGTCGACATGCTCGGGGGGTCCCCCGTAGAACACTGAAGGATCAGCATCATGGGTACATGCCCAGTCCTGTGAGAAAGCTTTCCAGAGTTCTCTGTTGGCTGCCCCCTCCAGCCAGGATGTCGGAGGAGACTTTCCTTGTCGGATCAGGAACTTCTCCCACGCAATTTGCAGGAACCTTGAGGTGTTCGCCCACTTCCCCGGTAATCTTTTGTGCCAATCTCGGTTCGCGAAGTACCAAGCCGGCCCTCGCACCTGCAACATCAGTGCTATAGGTATGCACTCCGCTACCCCGTATCGGGCAGCGTGGCCCCAATAGCCGAAAAATTGGCGAGAATGCTCGCCCGGCCACGCGCGGTGGCCGACTTGCTGGGCTGCTCATCGAGCGCCCCCTGGAACGGATCACGCGAAAAACGGAGCATCGCTGTGAGGAATGATGTGTGAATTGTTCGCAAGAACTTATGGACGGCGCTGATAGGACGCACCGCCGGACTAAGCCACCTCCAACGGGCCGTAATGAAACAATCGAACACTCTAAGTCTCCTTGTTAGTCCGACTTCTGTGCGCCGCAAAATGCTGTAGTATGCCCAAAAGGCGTTCGAGACCTTAGTCATGCGTGCCTGCAGGATCATGAGGCATGTCAGTTGGAATCCCATAAGGATGCCGAGAAAAAGGAAAGTCGATTCGTACTGCACCTCACCTGCGGAAAGGTTCAGGGGTTCCTTGGGGAAGCCTGGCGTCTGCAAATACTTGCACTTCTTGGGATTGAACCGGAGCCCAATGGCTTGTAGTGTTGCTTCGCTATCGTTCAGAAGACGTTGTGCCTGTGCCCTCGACGTAGCTAACAATACTAGGTCATCAGCAAAGGGAGTCAGGAAGAGCTTGCGACCACTAGGGTCCTTCAGCCATGAGTCCTCCAGCTCCTGCCATTTGAGGTTGGTGGGGGCTAAGGAAGTAGTCTATGCAACGAGCAAACAGTTCAGCTCTATAACTGCTTCCTTGCAAAATGCCTTGGCGCAGCGTTTGTGTCCACGATGTGCCTTGTAGTCCGAGCCCAACTTTGCTACTCAAAACGATCTGGAGCAACAATTCTGCTTCGCGGGATCCCTGTGCCGTAGCCAACAGAGCAGCGACTGCTTCATGCGACAGCGAGTCAAACGCCGCTGCTACGTCTAGTTTCACTATCACAAGTGGTTTGCCGTATTCCTCCGCAAGCCGTATCGCGTGCTGAACCGCACACGCAGCATCGAGCGTCTGCCTTTTGGGCAAGCCTCCAACTTGGAAGGCCTGCATGTCCGGCAATTTGGGGCGCAGGCGGAGCATCAGTGCCTTAGTGAACACATTGGCAGTGGTGCTCGAAAGCACACTTGGCCGCAAATCTCCTGGTGCCGACGGGGTCGTGATCTTCGGAAGAAAGCACACATGACTACTTAGCCAACTAGGGGGAGGCGGGCAGAGGCCGTGCAGTACGCCGTTGAACATGTCCAGTATGTGATGGCTGAGATCCGACTGCAGCAGCATCTGGAGGGCTTCGTACGATATGCCGTCGGCTCCCGTACTCTTGTTGTGCTTGCACTGGAAGGCTACTTCCTGTATTTCCTGCAGAGTGAAAGGTTCAGGATTCATGATGGGTCCTGCTCGGTAGTGGAAGATAGCCATGGGCAAGCCTGGGGGTGACTGCTCTAGCGGGGTATACTTCCTCTGGTAGAAAAAGCGCAAATCACTGATGGCCTTGGCCTTGCCTCCAGCCCTCATACAGTATGATCCCTGCACGAACATGGTGGACTGTCTCTTGCGGAAGTAAGCAGCCGCCCGAAAGTCTCCCGCCGCACTCTGCTCCAAGAGGCTCACTAGCCACTCCCTCTTCTCTACTTTGCGCTTGTCGGCGATGCATTTGGCCATCTGCTGAGCTTCCTTGCCTCGCAGTTTTTTCCGGGCTTTGAGCATGTCTTTAATGGCTGGCGAGTCAACGAACCTGCAACTTGTGACACGCTTGGAGGTGGTGCTGCACAGGTCTTCTAGGTCCTTCATGGAGAGGTCCCTCATCTGTAGGTCAAGTTTTTCGGCGAGTTCTTCGGCTCTGGTCTGTAGAGCTGGCCCATCGGTCCACCACTTCCCGCACTTGGAGGTCTTAAAAGCCGTGCGTCCACTACTGAGGTTCGATCGCAGTGCTACAATGACAGCGCAATGGTCAGACCCTATGACATCATCCGAGCCCTCAACTACTCGGTCATCCCGGTACTCCAGCGATGGCATCGCGAACAGGATGACGTCGATCCTCGAGGAAGATCCTGTGGTGTTTTTCCACGTCGGGCCTCGAGGTCGGGTGTGTTCGAGATTCAAGGTCCCGAGGAGCTGTCCAAATGGGACGCCCCGTTCATCGACATTCACAATATCTAATCATAATTAAGGTCACAACACAAGCAAATGGTGTCGTGGTACCTGCGATGGTCACAAGAATCCAAGATTTCTTCGGTTTGTTGCTGCCAAACGGGCAGGTGGTCTTTCCGGAGTGAATGAGGCATGTGAATGGACGCCAAAAACTTACGGGTTCCCTGGTCACGAAGGACAGCTCCCAAACCCGTGCAAAAGGCTTTCGTCCTCTCGACTTGGCCAAGCCAGCTGGTAGGGATACCTAGGGCCGCCCCCCGCCACGAATGTGAGGGGTCACAGAAGAAAAAGGTGTAGGGCTGTCCCGTCAGCTTGACCTCGTGGTGCATGACAGCGCATTGTTGCGGCAGTGACCCTACTTCCTGCAATCCAATTATGTGGGACCCCTGAAAACCAAGTACGTCCCAAGTGCGGGCAACGTCTTCTAGACCCTTGACCCGTAAATTCCAAGAAAGGACATGCATATCAGCTCTCACCCCCGTCCTTTTCGCCTTAGCTGCGGTTTGTCAGGCACGGGCTCCCATGGGAGTGGCGTTGGGCCCAAAGTCCTGCCACATCTGCTGTAAGGACTCCTTCTCGCGTCCGGTGATCTTCGCGAAAGATTCTGCACACAGGAACCATACGGTATGGTTGCCTTTCACGTCTTCTATAACTTGGTCATATGCTGCCGGTTCGTGTCCATCGTCCATGTTCTTAAGGGTTCTCACTTGCCCTACAAAAAGCTGGCCTCTCCAGACTATCTCCGGATCTGGCCACCTCGGTTGGGTGTCGTTCTTAAGTGGCAGGGCGTTGTAGAAGTTTTTTGCCAACACGATGGCACGAATTCGGAGCCTTTCTTCTACGGAGCGATCTCGTTGGACCCACAGGTTGCAGTCTTCTTGTCCCACGATCCCACTCTTGGCTTTGAGGGCTTTGAGTTTGTTCAGGATCTGAGTCTGGTACGCTCGTTTTTTACCTAGTTCAGTGATCCCCAAACCTTGAAAATCGAGTGAGACCCTCAAAAAGTTAGTGCGCCCAGAAGGCCCCGAGAAATCCAGAATAGCCCCGTCGAATCCTGCTTCCGTGAACAAGTTCTGAATTTCCCTCTCCGCTTCAGCTACTCTTGCATCCGTCCAACCGCCTACAACAAGTCCTAGGTCCTGAGCCGGGTCGCGGAACACATCGGATGGGGGGCCGCCCCGTGGACTGCGAGGGCTGATGTTCCCTGCCCTCGACCCCCGCGGTGTATCTGGAGCCCCCCTCGGGGGGCCAATGGATCGGGCTCGCCTTTCAAGTTCTCCTACGACTTTTTCAAGGGCGGAGATCCGAGCATCTGCAGCTTCATGTTGTTCCGTAGGTTCTTTGGCTGTACAATCAAGAATCTGGATTCGAATATCGTGTTGCCCTACAACACTTCCGAGCTTTAAGCAGTACCTGTGCGTCTGATCACCCTTCATATGCAACCCTTTCAGGCTTTCTGTAATATCCTGAAGCCAAAGGGGTTGTGCGGGAGCCTGGTCCGTTAGGGTGGCAAAGGGTCTGCTCTGTTCCGGATTGCCGTTAGTGCCCACCCCTGGTCCTTGTTGCTGGTCAGGAGATTTGCTGGTGTTCAGCTCGTCATCATCCCCTTGGTGGTCACCTGACATGAGATCAAAGACTTCGTGGGGCCCAAAGGCCGAGCTGTGGTCAAGCCTGAGAAAAGGATGGACTGGGGCTGCTTGATCGGGCATGTCTGAGTCGGGTTGGGTATCGGCTTGTTCTTTCGTCTCAAGCTTGATCTTTTTGAGGTCGGGTGACCGTCGGGTCCCTGGGGTCGGAGCTAGGCGGGCGTGCAGACTCGGTCCTAGGACCACCTTCAAGGACATTGTGGTGACTAGCAACTGCGGGCCCGACTCTAGGGAGCTGGGTGCGTTCACTGGTTCGTTCGGCTTTCTCGCTACCTCGACTTCTTTCTCGCCCTCGGCCTCTCTCGGCAGCCTCTGATGGTTCAGTTCGGGGCATGGCAAGGCAAGGACAGTCAGTGCAAAAACCAGAAAGCAAGGATCCAAGAGGCAGCCAGTGCCAGAAGACAGAAACAGGGCAAGGAAGGCAGCCAGTGCAAGGAGGGACAGTGCAAGAAAAGAGAGAGAGGGAGAGAGAGAGAGAGAGAGGGAAGGGAGGCCGAAAAAAGCGCCGAGGAGGGGGGCAGAGAGTAAAGAGGGTCACGGACGGCTAGTCTCCAGCAGGTGTGTTACAGGTCACAATCGTGTCAGCGACGGAGGCTCGAGCCCAAACTTGAGCCGTAACCATTGTGGTTGTAGTAGATCAAGTAGTCTTTGCTGTTGGTAGGCAGAGCCTACGGCTGATAACCTGCGTGGGGATTTGACCTTGATGTTGCCCTTGTTCGCTCACCCCACCGAGCTAATGAATGTATGGTTGCCCTCAACAGACTCGATAATCTTTCACTTCCACCTCCACGTTTCATACCCTAATCCCTGGCAGGCAGACTCGGTACTCGCTGGTTTTCTTGTTCGAGAGACGCGACGAGTCGTCTGTGCACGGGATGGCTCTGTTCCTCTTGAAGTCACAGAAAGCCACAAGCAATAGTAAGCTTTGTGGCATCAGTTTCTTGAGCCAAAGTTGCGTTGGCGGGATATAGAACATAGTGCTGCACTGTGCTACGCGAAGCGTGCCCACAGGCGAACACTTAGAGACAAGGTACGCGAAGCGTCCCCTTGCTCTTGGCTGTGCATGCTAGAACTCATAGCTCTTACAGCGACACCACAGAATCGGACTAGGTATCGAGGTCCGTTCGCAAAGCGGCATTATGTCAATATCGTGGTATTGTGTCATCTCCCGAAATCGCCCCGTAGCCAGCACATCTTGGCAGTGCTCCTCACGGAGGTCGTGAGCTTCTGCGGCAGGATCCAAGTAGACTGGTTCCTTGAGGCGGAACCCGGATACTACATTGAAACGCTACCTGGAAGTCCAGAGGGTACTTCTGACCGCACCTAAACGCGTATGGTCAGGCTTCTGGTGCATGGTACACGAGCTCAATACTGGTCCATGCTTCTGTCAATGTTAACTACTACCCGGGTTGCGACACTGACAGATCAGGTCGCGGGAGTACACATCAATAATTACACCAGACGGCAGCAAATCCCGATGGAGACACGTGATTTTGCACTTTGCAGTTGCCGGCTGGTCGAAACCCTACAAGATCAAGGTGCTGAGAGCGGACTTTCGAAGCTCCCTGTTGCCCTAAATCACAGATGCGGGCTCTGGTTGTGTTCTCGCTTGTCATGCTGCCTGGCATCAACTCATCCACGCCATGTTTGTGAAAGGACAGGATATCGACAGTCAACTGACGGCAAAGGCCAGCTTCCGCTCTGACTTAGACTCGACTCCAAACACAGACTCCAGTGTCAACGCTCATCCAGCTGGCGTATTATGGCTCCATAACGCAAGCACGAGTGTGCACGCTAAATCGGAGTTGACACTTTGCAGTCGCTTGGAATCCGAACCAGAAAGCCCAACTGTAGACGCTCAGCCCCGGATGCTTTGATGCACGGACGCTCAACTGCATGGTTGACGTTCAACCGGTTCTTGTGTTCGGCATCCTGCCAGGTTCGGTTCTGAAATTCTTAGTCACCGTGTGGACACCAATCAATGCTCACTTCCTCACAAGTAAGAGCTCATGAAGTCTTCATGACGAGCTGTAACAGCATGGATCTCGTTCAGAATGGACCAGCACGACCAGACCGAACAGAGGCCAGAGCCATCCCAGTTCTGATGTAGAAGGTTCCTGTATGTACGTGGGATTATCGCATGGAAACATTGAAAAATCATGCTGGTTGACAGAATCCTGCATTGTCTAAATGCTCGAGCGACGGTACATTCCACACTCTGGACAGTGCAAGATCCTGTCCACGAACAGGAGGAATGTGGAATCTAGTCGACCACCACATGTTCAATAGAAGAGAACACCTGCTAGCAGCTAGCAGACATGCTCCAAGGCGTCAACCAGAAAAACGGCAACCAGTGCAACAACTAGGCGACAAAGCTTGGAAAGCATAGTCCTTCCATAAACTCACAGCAAAGATCCTGAACCTGAAGATCAAACAGTCTTGGCTACACCTACTCGCCCACACACAGATCTGCAAAATGCCTTGAACGCCGAGCACTGCTGACCCCCCATGTACGTGAGCATCGCAGTCCTGGTGCCTGTATCTGGGAAGCCCGAACGGAACATTCAGTACATTCGGTTGTTGTAGCAGTTGTTCACCGGGCTGGGCAAGGTTTCAAGAGCCTTTGCAGGTGCAACGGTGCAGCAGTATTTCTTGAGTTGTCACGGAGCAGCAACCGTTGGGGTTGTAGCCTTTCTCGGGATCATCGAACGCGGTACGAAGCTACTGATGGTCCCTGACACCCGGTAGGCTGGATTTCCTAACTCATCATATTCTAGACAGTGAAAGTCAGTGAAAAACCAAGATGGTCCGGGATCGTCGCACACTCCCCTGCGGGCCCTGGGAACATGCGACACTGGTGTTACGCATCGTAGTCAGCGACGAACAGTCATGGTCGCTTGCTGTTGCTCACGCAGATTATGGAATGGCTTCCGAGCTTTACCACACCTGCCCTATCCCGCCCTATTTCCCACCCAGGCTCTGCTCCACGTCGTGCACCACGCGGTCGATCCACTCGGACTGGAGCTGCTGAAGACCGTGGCTGGCTTTCCAACTGTCGTAAGGGTAGCTGCCTCGCTCAGGGACTTCCAGATGGTGAAGGATCGAGCTTGAGGCGGGTCATCTTGGGGGGTATGCTTGAACTAGACCACTCCCAAGTGAAAGGACGGTGATGGGCTTTCTTTGCAGAATTCGATTTTATCTATTCTTTCCTCAAATTTAAGTTCCGTTCACGGCTTACAGCAAGAGTCATGGCTTTCAGGCTCTTCTGGCTTTTTTTTCGCGACCTTCTCCAGCCAAGAGGGGAGGAGAACGCACAGCTTATTACTTATTACATCCACCCACAACGTAGTTGTCATCAACCTTTGGTCTCCGGAGACCCAGCGTGGAAGTAATAGTAGATAGGTGTCACGAGTGGGTTTTGTCGAACTCGAAGTTTTGAGAGTTTGAACGTGTGTTGGACGAGATTGGAGAGATTGGAAAAATTGAAAAGTTTGGAGAATGAAGAGTTTGAAGTTTGATTTTTTGAGAGTGACGAGGCTGAGAATGGGCACGAGTTTGGAGTTTGAAGGTTTGAATGGGATTCCAGCTTGGAAGTTTGAAGCCGCGGCAATGTGCGTTGCGCGAGAGAGCAAGGCGAAGGACCGCGGGAGAACGCATAGGGGCTCAAAGAGCAGCCCCAGGCTCGAGTTCGAAAGTTTGAGAGCTTGGAGTTTGAAAGTTTCAAGCCCAGGGAGATTGAAAGTGTGAAAGCTCGGAAGCTTCAAGCTTTGAAAGTTCGAAACGTTTCAATCTTTGGGGGGTTGAAGGATTGAAGCTTTCAATCTTCGAAAGTTTGAAAGTTTGAGAGTAGTGGAGTTCGAATGATTGAACATTTCAAAGTATGAGAGTCTGGGAGTTTGTAAGTTGAAAGAGTTTGAAGATTGAACGCATTGAAAGTTTGAGTTTGAAACCATGTTGACATCCTCATTTTAGGGCCTGGGCCCAGCAACGCCAACATGCACACGCCGATGCTCGTAACAAATCGCACCCTATGTCATGTGCTCACAACATACACGTGCCGATGCCTGTAACAAATCGTACCCGCTCGGATGTGTGATCTCACAACAAGCACAGCCCGATGCCAGCAACAAATCGTACCTGCTGTGATGTGTGATCTCACAACATACACAGGCCGATGCCAGTAACAGATCGTGCCCGTGGTGATGTGTGACCTGCATCTGACATCATACACACGACGACGACTTTAATAAACCGTACCCCCTGTGTGATCTCAACAGACACACGCCGATGCCCGTAACAAATCGTATCTCCACTGATGTGTGATCTCACGACAAACACACGCCGATGCCCGGAACAAATCGGACTACTACTGCTACTACTACTACTGCTACTGCTTCTGCTGCTACTGCTACTACTGCTACTACTACTACTACTTCTTCTTCTACTACTACTACTACTACCACCACTACTGCCTGCTAAGCCGGCATCGCTACATGAGGGGGTGTTCTTAGGTATATGGAAAAACCAATATGATGTTCGGAACCGCCAAATGACGGAGCGAGTCTTATACACATATATATATATATATGTGATGAACCGAAATCACCAGATGAGGGGGCGTGCTTGAGATAGCAGGTGAACCGGAATCGCCAATAGAGTAGGCGTGTTTAAGATATATATATATATATATATACACTCAACCGAAAGCGCCAAATCCAAATGAGGAAGCGTAATACGATGAAACGAAAACACTAAATGAGGGAGTTTTTTAAGATCGCCAACTGAAGGGGTGTGTTTAAGATACACGGTGTGCCGGAATCGTCAAATGGGGGTGTAATTAAAATATATGGTGAGGCACTGTGATGACCGGAATCGCCAAATGAAAGTGGATGCTTAAGGTATGCGGTGAACCGGAATCGCCAAAGGAGAAGGCGTGTTTAAGATATATATATACACACATAATTGAGCTTTCGAACAACATCCATATACGTGACCGCATGTCGGGTCCTTCAAACTCTCAAACTTGCCAGCTCGACACTCGGCGGCCTTTCGAACTTTCCATTCAAACCTTCAAACTTTTCAAAACTTCAATCTTTCGAACTCTCGAACTTTCATCCCTTTCAAACCTTCGATCTCTGACATTTTGCTAACCTTCGCACTTGAAACCTTTCGACGTTGGAAACAGTCGAACTCTCAAACTGTCGACCTCAGCCACAAGCCGCAGATCGAATCTGAAGCCAACCTTTCGAACTTTCATCCTTTCGAACCTTCGAAAGTTCAAACTTTCAAAGTCTCCAACTCTCAAACTTTGAAGGCCGATCGAACTCGACAGCGGCAAAAGTTTGAAGTTTGAGTTTGAAGCAGTCAGTCGAGCTCGCAAAGTTCGAAGTGTCACGCCGGCTAGCTTGTGCATGCCAAGGTGCACAAACTTTCGAACTCCTGCACTTTTCGAATCTGCAAACCTGTTTGAAACTTTCAAGCTTCAACCTCCAAATTTTCAACCTTTAAACCTTCGAGTTCGAACGACCTCGCTCGGGACACCATTCCAAAAGTAGTACTTTCCCATGCAGTGTTGTAACACCATGACATTCTTTCGTTCAGGGTTAACTGAGGAGACCCGTTCATGTAGACGCGCACGCAACTCACGCCCAAGTCCCGTGCATTGCATTGTCTCGAAGTGCCGGTTTCTGTTTTGTTTTGCTGTCTGCAGAACGCTGTCGCCTGCACCACCTCCATGCGCAGCCACAAATGTTTTTGTCGCATGATCGACAGTGCGACTTGCCAGGTCCTGGCGTCGAATCGATTTGCCTCCAGCACAGCACAGGACAACATTGTACCGCTCACGTGGCTGCATCCGATTGTAAAAGCAGGCACCGTCGCGCTCACGCGCGAACCGGAACCAATTCTTGTCAAAGACCATCCAAGAGGCCTCAAAAACCGAAACATAAAGAGCAAAATGCCGTTTCTAAATTTCACACACCGTATCTGCCAAAATCTCCGACGGCTCAATGCCACCGCTTACAAGGATCTCGATTTCATGGAACACCGCAGTTACAAACTGGGCCCGACATGGAAATCCACGTTGTCTGCGATGAAGGCTTCCAATCAACTATTCCTAGAAATGGTGCGCGTCCTTGGTCGTGGAAAGTCGCAAGGTGCTTAGGCAGCTGTGGTGTAGGTTTCCAGGCTGGACTTGTGAGAGAGAGCACGAGGTTGTCGCCGAGGAATGGCTTCACCCGCAGATGGCCGTCAGGAATTTGTTGAGCGGGTTTCAGTGTTCAGCTTCCTGAACCTGGAATGAAGACTCAACAGCGAAGCGAAAACGACAGTTCTGGAGTCCTGGAGTCGCGGCGAGCAGATCAGGGTCTAAGGCTCTTTACCTGAACAGCATCGAATCTGAAACACTGGCCTTGAGCAGTGAGGTAGAACGGTGGCGCTGCGTCCTTCCATTGCAACAAAGTTTATAATGGAGCTTCGAAGCTTCGATTGTGGATTCACGCTAAAGGCACAAAGGGGAAACGTTCACTTCTCAGTCTGCAGCAGGGACTCTTCTCTAGTAGGCACATGAGAACATTAGAAACAAGCATTTTGAAGCCTCAAGAGAACGGGAATTGAAGCTTAACAGCCTCCAATGCTCACCTTAACGTCTGCCCTGTTGAACCCTACTCTGTCTCGGGTTGTGGTGAGGTTCTGAACCTTCTGAACCACGTTGTTTAGGCGCTCTTGCTCTTGGTGTCGCTCTCGTGTTCCAATAAACAACAAGCTGCGCCTGAAAACAAAGCCAAGCCGCTATACTTGGCTTCGCAGCAAAGACTGTTGTGGAAGGTGAGGGTGAAACGTGATTATCCGAGAGAGCCTTTGTGGGTAGCACCACAACCTTGGATGCGGGCAGCTCGTCTGACTGCTTGCTGCCTCTTCTCATCCCAGCTCGAGGATGAAATCTTCGCCGAACAAAGTCGCTTGAATGAGGGTTGAAGCTTAGGAGGGAATATGTTAAAGTTGAAGGCATTCCCTCCTGACGTCTTGAGCTCTATCTGCTAAAAAAACTCGTCGGATACATCCCTTGCAAAGACTTCCCGAACACGATTGCAACCCGTACATGCAACACGCAATGAAATGCTAACCGGCAGCTGGACTTTGCTGTGTGTTCGGTGCCGCTGGGAGAATTGAAGACGGCGGTGCATGCTGAAGGCGCAAGCGAACCTCGGTGCTACATCTATATATATAAATAAGTAAATATAAATAAATAAATATATATATATATATATATATATAGCTTGCTTGACCGGCTTTCGGCTCGACTGTTCCTTGTTCTCATGAAGTGCTCGGTTCGCTCCGCAGTCTCAGGCTTGATGCCCTTAGCAGGATTCACCGGCACAAGAAACCATCCATGCAGCATGGATGTAAACACCGCGAAAACCGTGAATTGCAAGAGGCACATGTTCGACAGGAAGCGCAACCTAGATGCAGCTGCACTGTGACTTTTTCCGTGCCAGTTTCACAACCCTAAACAGCCCGGAGACTAGAACGATTCCAGCTTACAAACCGGGATGTTCATGGCCGTTGCCCGTGCAGGTGAAGCTCAACCCCGAAATTAAGGAAGCATCCCAGCTCAAGCCTTAATTTTCGCTGAGTCAGGGAGCTGGGTCGAGCACCAGGTTGGGCAGGTTGGCCAAGCATTGCCAGCCGAGGACTCCCAAAAGCAAAGAGCACACAGCTGCTCGGAGGCCGCTGGCCACTGGGACGATGTGCATAGCGCTCGAGTCGGCGGGGACGGGGATCAACCCCTTCCCCAAAAGGAGGGACCTCCTGAACACTGTGCCTTGAGAAATGCCTCTAGAACTACAACCGCCGGGCTTTGAGTCTCTATCCGCAATGGAAACTGCTTAGAAGCTGATCAAGCCCGGAGCTTAATCGTGCATTCGCACAGCTCTTGAGCCCCAAAGCCCAAACCCCGTCTTCTGGGTTTGACGGGTTGTCGTGGAACAACGCAGGATACAGCTGACTACTGGGAATATGCAGCTGGCGCACCACGACCCACAAGTTGAATGTGAAGCCAGTGGAGGTGTGTTCGATAGCACGCATTTGCTCTGTCCAACTATTCCATAGACAAATGTTATATCCGATACTCTCTCCAAGAAAAAACCTCGCGCAAATCAGTAGAATTCGGTGCGCCGCAATGCGAGACTCTGGGTAATGATGGCCCAGTTGTTCCTATATTGAAAATGCAAGCATAAGCCGCCTAAGTATAAGTGCCAAGCTCCACTTCTAGCTGACACGACTACCCTGGACCTTCAAGCCTCCTTGAACTTGCCATGTCTAAGCGCAACGGCTTGGCATTGCCGGGCTGGTGGCTGGTTTTAATGAAGCGCGAACCTTCTCTAAGATCTGTCTCGTGGACAAAACTATACACGCTTCGAAGTGTTGTGTTCGTCAGCTCCACCTCAAGTTCCGCACACAACTCGAAGTTCTTGTGCTTGAACTTCGACTTCTTCAGTGACTGAAAATTGTGATGACGCACAGGGGTCCTTCACTGTCTCGCATAAACAGCCTTTCCATCTGCTTCTTAAGGTCCGAGTAACAGACATGAACAAGAGCATTCAAAATCAGTCCAAAGCTCTGGTAGAATACCATGCAGGCGGGCGCTTCGTGCGAGTCCCAGTGCCGCTCGCCAGTAGGCCAAAGCCAGCGAAAATGGCTGGATTGTTGTTGAATGAACCTCACTTCTCGTATACCGACAACTGCAAGCTCAGGGCTCCAGAACCATTTTCAGCCGAATGAGCTGAGCTTGTCAACGTACAAGGAACTGTGAACTACTATATCTCTGCGAAATACGAAACGATGCCTTGCTGAAGCTTAGCTAGGCTTACGTACTTTCTGTTATCTGGAGCCGCTGTAGCCCGAGGCTCTGCTTGCGAATGTTTTCAGTAAGAGCCCGTGGGTTCTTGAAGGCCAATGGACCAACGGGAGAAAGGTCAGCCGAAACGGGAGTTGAGATTTCGCAGTGAGCGGCTGATTACTGCGGCAAGCTTCAACCGCATGAGCTCCATGGTCGTGGTCGTGGGATTCTAGAACATGGCACCCGGTAGGCTTCTCAGCATCATGTTGTATGGCACGAGCTCTTCTCGGTTGCTGAGAACGCCGTCCAACATGGGTGCAAGAATGAGTCGCGAAAGGAGGACCCTGCTGCAGGAGGTGTTGAGTTGTTCTCAGGATCCACCACAGCTCTGGGTGTCGAAGCCGTGGGCCCCACGGTGTATCGGCAGGACAGATGGAGAGACTTTCGCGAACCATGTCGATTAAGTCGAGCCCGCCGATATCATGAGACCTACCAGATCAAGTCTCATGCTGCTCATTTCATGCTCTCAGACCAAGGCGCTTTGGAATTCCTTTGCGCTCATAAACGACGTGGTGGGGCAAATAGAAGCCTGCCTCGCCCAAATCATTTTGCATGGCCAAAGCCACGCCGTCCCGTGCTGGTTGGCCCGCTCGAAGATCCGACAAGCGGAGGAGGTGCGGTCCGGCTTAAGGGACCGCCCGAAGGACCTCGCGCGCCTGGAGGCCCATCGCACGAAGCTGAAGTACCGGCGTGGCTTTGGCATGGGCAAGAGCAACAAGTCATGGGAGTCGCAGGATTCCCGCAGGGCAACTTGGTGTTTGTGGCAGGGTGATGCAGGGTGCCAAGTCTCCGCGGTATTGGCCGTGGAAGCAACAAAGTTGGGAGGCGCATTCGAAGACCAATTTCCCGACCTACAGTTCACAGCAAATGCTTGGTGTGGCTCCGAAGCCGGTACAAGTTCTCATTGCTGCAATCAGGGACCAAGACGAGGGGCGTCACATGATCGAGTTGCAGCGGGCCGAGTCCTGGCTTGCTTGCGCCCCTTGCTGCCAACACTCCAAAGAGTTGAGCGCATACAGTACCAGGAGGAAATCAAAGCAGCATGGCAGCCAGGGCAAAAGACATACACAAACCAGCAGACTGTGGCTCAGGCTCCGGTAAGGCAAACAATCGATGGTCAGCATGCCCTCGCCGACGAAACTATGCCAGAAGCGCTTTGGATGGTACCTAGCCTTGTGTGACTAGTGCACCACAGGGAGGCCAATTGCGATGGGAGGAATCCTGCATCCCATGCGCCAGACTCTTTAGTATCGGGGTAGCCTGGGCTGGTCACGCGGCCCATGTTCATGGTACCGCACAAAAGAACATTTACTAGTGCTCCAACCCCTCCACACTGTTTTTGTCACGAGCTGCGCTAAAGAGCGGTAAGGATCATTTGTCGAATGACAAAGATGTGAAAACAAGGTGCGCGGCCGACCCCCCGGAAGAGCGACATGCCCAGAGAAAGCCCGAAAGCGGCCGCCACGCCCCTCGGGCATGCGCACCCGGAGGCCAGCGCACCAAACAGCTCAAGCCACAACCTTCCCGGCTGTCCCCGCAATGAGGGTCAATACCCAAAAGCAGCCCCTGGCATCCGAAGCGGGTGCCGCACAGCCAATGCCAGGTCCCCACGTGGTGGCGCACAGGGGTGGAAGGAGGGCCAGGCCGAAACTGCGTGACACGGGGAGTCGCACTGTCGAACAGGGGACTGCTTTCTAGTGCTCCAACCCCTCCACACTGTTTTTGTCACGAGCTGCGCTAAAGAGCGGTAAGGATCATTTGTCGAATGACAAAGATGTGAAAACAAGGTGCGCGGCCGACCCCCGGAAGAGCGACATGCCCAGAGAAAGCCCGAAAGCGGCCGCCACGCCCCTCGGGCATGCGCACCCGGAGGCCAGCGCACCAAACAGCTCAAGCCACAACCTTCCCGGCTGTCCCCGCAATGAGGGTCAATACCCAAAAGCAGCCCCTGGCATCCACCCCACCCTTTCGGCGCAGCTAGTAGCCGGCTCAAGGAAAGGACGAGGTGAGGAAGGCAGAGAGAAAGGACACGGGTGGGAGGGCGGGGAAGAGTCAAATGACTCTACACGCATTTCAGATGCTTTGGTAATCAGCTCTGGCTTTGGTGGCCAAGGCCTGCACCTGCCGAAGCTTGCCCGGTTGCAACTGAAGCTCAGACAATTGAGCAAGACCATCGCAAAGGTAGATGCGGGCGGTCCGAACCGCAGACCAGCGGCCACGAAGGCACACACTGGCCAGGTTATTGGAGCGGCGGAATTCATGAGTGGCACCACCGCGACGTAGGGAGTACCATCGGTAGGGGGCCGTAATTGCCAACTTTTCCAACAGGTCGTTAAGACGTTTCCGCTGGAGTCCCGGAGACACTTGGGAGAGAAGATCCCCGGGTTGCTTATGCTTGCAAAAGTTGGAAATAGCGGTGCCCACGAAGGTGTCATCGATTGTGAGTGATTCCACGGCCCCTTGCCGTTGGCCACTGTTGCTCATCGGCAATGTCCAAGTGCCTTTGCCCCGGGAAAGAACAAAGTCACCAGCTTTAGCCGCGAACAGCTCCCCCGACCGTGCAAAAGTGTGGAACCCCAACAAGAAGAGCACGGCTGTGTCCTTCCAACCGGCCTCAAAAGCCATCTGGGCGAGAGCATAAATCAAAGCCACTGTAAAGGGAGGTGCCCGAGCAGGTAGTTCAGAACGACCCCATGCCGCATGAAGACGCCAACTGGCAATGAGATGGGGTTTGACCGAAGGGATGAAATGACCAAGCCCACTGAGCGTATCACTGGCATATGCCTTGGGGTCCCCATCCTGCCACAGCTCTTCAATAAAGGATGAAACTTCGCGATCAAGAATGAGAAAATTTGAAGGATAAGGCTTATGGTGAAAAATCAGGAAGGTGAGAAAACGTGAAACAACAACAAGGTATCTACTTTCAGTTTTAGGAGCAACAACCTGCGACTGCAAGGCTCCCAACGCTTTCCGCTCCTCTTTTCTTTCCTCCTTTGTGCGCTTTCCGAGAACTGCTCTACGTTTAGGCATCACCGCTGGCTTTCTTTTTGACCCAGCGACTGGGACCGTCGCCTGGGTTCCATTCGGTCTTCACCCAAACCACAAGCAAGCGCACGTTGGAGGCCAGCTGGAGCGCCGTGATCCGTCTGAGCGGGTTCTGCATCATCCTGGCCGAGCTTCGCCCCTTTGCCAGGATACCCACCACTCCTTGGTTGTCAACCATCAGGATCAACTTTCTGTTGGTAACATCTGCAGTGCGCGTAAGCTTCTTCATCAAGTCCAGCACCGCCACCGACTCCAACAGTGTGATATGACCTTGTTGCTTCCATTTGTAGCTCAGCAGAACTTTCCACTGCCAAAGCGTTGGATCCACCGACCGTCGCCCGAAGTCCGAAGCCACGAACGGCAGCCCCATGTCCAACCTGACATCCGTGCCCTTGTGTGACACATTCCTCCCCACCAGCATCGCCAAAAACTGCTCGTCGCTAAGCCGGTGGTCGGGGTCCAGAGCCAATCGAACAGGCAGGTCGGCGTGGGACACACCCAAAGATCGGAAGTGCTCCACATTGACCCGCCCGCTCGACCCTGGCCCAAACTTCGCACTCCAGGAGGCTTGCAACAGCTGTTGGGACCGTGCTTCGCCGGCCTCCCAAACCTTCCACAGCTCCGCGCTGAGGTCACGGCTTCCAGCTTCGGACAACGGCAGGACGAGGTTCACCAAGAGCCGCGCCGCAACCACCACTGGCCAGGAGCTGCTGATCATCTGCTGCTTCTGGTCCTCCGTCACCTTTTGCTTGAAGGTGAGGTGGTCACTGAAGAACCCAAGCATCCTCAGCTGCTCATCCGACTGAAGCCGCCGAACTCCCGAGCTTCCTCTCACCATGTTGGCCTCCACGTAGTGGTGCGGGGGAAGTCGCCAGCTGTCGCCTTTCCACCTTCCCAAGGTCCTGGAATCCAAGTCATCGATCGCCGCCTCCCTTGGTGCCACCTGCTTTGGCTCGGGCCTTCCAAAGGAGAAGAAAGCATCATTCTCCTTGTCCAGCTTGTGGCACCCGGGTCGAAGGAAGGTGCTGAGAGGCGGCCGCTCTGTGTCGAAAACCATGGAGGTCGGCTTCCCGGGCTTCAGTTTCATGTCCCCAGCTGTGACCAGATTCAAGCCACGCAGCCACCACATCCGCGGTCGTCGGCATCGCATCAGCTGAGCTCCTTCCACAAAGAAGACCCCGGCGTCCAGCTTGGAGCACATCCGGTCCAGGGCCTCCTCCTTCATCACCACATTCTCATAGATCTCGACGATCTCCCAGGGGCCCAGCTTGACCGCCTTGCTCGCCTGACCCAGCCAATTGCGGAGCTGAATCATCATGTCCAGGTGCCCATCCATTTCAGCGGGCCCACCTGAGGAAGAGGGAGCCGCAAGGCCGGAGCCGCAGCCCGGCCAACCTCCTCCAAAGATCACCTTGGCAACCTTCGGGAAGCTCCGCCGCCAGCCCTTCACATCCTCAAAGGTGATCTTCTTGATGTCCCCGTAGGTCAGGACATATCCACATTGCCGTCGCACCAGCTTGGTCCCAAGCTCGCTGGTGTCGATGTAGATAAGCCCCTGTGGCTGCAGTCCCAGCAGCTGACATGCCTGCCTCAGGCCACCCATGCCGCCGAAGACCTCAATGATGAGCACCGGGTCGCAGGAGCCACCAAGGTCATCCCCGGACCCCAGCAAATGGCACTTGGCCCGGCCACGGGCCTACAGCCCGGTGGTCACACAAGCCCCGCCACCTTCGAGCGAAGCATCGGTAGCATACACATTCGGCGAGATCTGGACCCGTTGGTCCATCCAGTGCATGGGCAGGGAGCTGATGATCATCAGGAGCTCGTCCTCCGCCCCAATGCTGACTCGCATGCGCCCCGGCCCTTCACTCATCTCGCGGTAGAGCTGGTCGAAGAGGCAGGCCAAGGGCCGGCAGAACTGCACTGAGTGCATAGCCTTGCCGACCACAGAGAGCAACTCCTGCGATCCACGGGGCTCGCCTGGCTCAACACAGAGTATCCGAAGGGTGGGCCCAAGGACCGCCCAACGGAGTTTCCGTGCCGATCCGACAAGCCCGCGGTCACCCAGCTGTTCGGCTCCCAAAGAGCTCCAGGCAAGCGTTCCTTCGGCCGCCTTCTTGGGGTCACGGCCCACGTTCCAAACCTTGAAAACCTCGCGTAGCTGAAGCTGAGCATCCGACGGCCGGCCCTCATAGATTCCGGCGTCGCAAGCAGCCACCACCTTGAAGCCATCATAGTTGTCCACATAGAAGCTGTGGTAGTCCCGAGGCGTGCTGAGGGGCATCAGAGGTGCAGGCTCCCCCATTCGCACCACACGCTCAGCCGGCACCCCGGCCAAAGTCCCAAACCTCTCCAGCGAGCTTTGGATGAAGTCCACGATGTTCGACCACCCCATAGGGGCACTCTTCACACGGGGCCGGCTGTTCAGGCTTCCCCTGCCGTCGTTGAAGCAGCTGCTGGCCGCCACCTTTCCAATCACGAAGTACCCCCGCCACTTTGGAGAGGGCGCGAAAATGTGAAAACAGTGGCGTACATCTTCGGCATAACAGAGTATCACTTCGTCTTCCAGCAGGGCAATTTGCCCCCAAATTGGGGAGTAGCCCATGTGAGCCGAGGGCTGTCCAGGCACCCGGGCCTGCACTTGATTGCTCGGGATCAAGTTGATGATCAGCCGGAGGGTCCTCAGCCATGTTCCGTCTGGCTGCTCCTGCCATCCTTTGTGCACGCCGAACATGCCATTGTAGACGGGCTCACCCCTGATGTGCAAGGTCTCTTCTGGGACCTCTCGCTCGAGCATCCCAGCCTCCACCAGGTGCGACACGATGAGGTCATACTCCTCGCGGCTCTCAACCAGAACAGAGGCTGTCGTCACTGCCTCGCCCAGCTCCTGGTCCGGTATCCTAAGGAGCTCAGGGTCCTCCACAAAGGGCCGCAAGGACGGGTCCACCGTCTCTGCCAGGGAGATCCTTCCAGCATCCCCCGGTTCCGGCACATGCGGCGCGATGGCCGCCCAAGAGAGCTTGTAGGCCTTCTGCACCTCACGCCCAGCATACATATCTCCCAGAGACTGCCGCAGGCTCTCCCACGAACCAATCTCGATGCCATCCTTGCCCTCGACAAAGAGCTCCGCATAGCCCCGCAGCCGCTCTCCAGTAGCCTTCTGGGCAGCGGTCCAAGCCGCTGGGTGCAGGAGCCCTTGGCCCAAAATGTGGTTGGAACCAGCCCACAAGTGATTGAGCAGCGCCACCTGCAGCCAAGTCCAGGCTTCTGCGCCGACCTGCTACGCTTGCTCCACGATCTCCAGCCAGGTCTCCGATGGGAGGTCATGTGCGCCCCAGGCTTCCAGCATCACCTTCATCACCCGAATCATCTCAGGGCTCTCTTTGGGGAGCGCCATCGGAAGAAGTTCCACCGGCGACTGCTTGAAGTGCTCTTTAGCGCAGCAGGGCAACACTCGAACGAATGTGCCCAAAGGCCCCCCGGCCTTGCTCTCAGCCCCAGGCTGAGCACAACACCGAGGAAAGAAGCAGGCGCCGTAGGCCGTCCCAGCAGCCAAAAGCCCAGCCACTTCTTCCAGACGGCCTCGTTCCACACAGGCTGCGCTTCTCGGCCAAGGACGTAGGTGCTGATTGCCGCATAGGCTGTATCCTCCTCACCCTTGTGCACATAGAGAGCCCTTCCGTCCAAGGCCTCCTTGACCTGCCCCACCACCAGCTGCTCGTAGTAGGGCTCCTGGAACACGGAGCATGGCAGGCCGCCGCCACCACGGCCAACATAGATGCCTCCATCGGATCCGCGCCATCCTGGGTAGTACTCACGGATCTCCACCCCATTGTGCCGGCCCAGCAGCCGACAGAAAGTGACCGGCACACCTAAGCCAAACAGCTCTGCAAAAGCCTTGGAGACCTGGGGACCATCGTGCTCGACCAACACCCCAAACTTCTGCGCAAGGATCTCCAAGAGGGTCTCCGACGGGAGGTCAATGTTATCTATAACAGTGCCTGCGAATTGGTAGGCAGCCTCCTCCTCTGTCTTTGGGGTCACCACGCGCGACATGACCTCCTTGTAGAGCGCTGCCACCTTTGAGTTCGCCAGGTGCCCCTCGATCTGCGACCGCTGCTCCCCGATCTCCTCCGGCATGGAGTCCAGCACCCGCTTCAGGATAGGGATCTCAAGCGGCTCCAGCCGGACCCGAGGGCCAGCCGTCGCCTGCTGAGACCCCTCCCCCTCGCAGTCTACTTCCAACGGGCCTTGCCCTTCTTGCCCTTGCCCTTTCCTTTTGCGCCGCGGCCTTTCGGTCGGTTGTCCGGGGCCTTGTCGTTGTTCCCGTCGGTCGCCTTCCCGTCTGCTCCTGGACCGCCGTCGTCGGCCGCCGTCTCGGTCCACGTTCGCCCCTCCCATCGGGGCGTCCTCCTAGGCCCTTGCCTGAGGGACCAGTCGGTCCGAACCTCCTGCTGGGCTGCCTTCAGCTCCTGCTGGAACATCGCCGACCATTGCCCCGTCTTGACCAACTCCAGCTGCTCGGCCTGCGTCCAGTTGCCCTGCAGGTGGGCCAGCTCGATGGCCTTGAGCCTCTGAACCAGGATGTCGAGTGCCCTCAGGGGGTCGTTCTCGGCGACCGCGTCGATCACCGCCACGATCGTCGACAACTCCTTGAAGTTCCGAGCCCCTATCTCGACCGCCGGGTGCGCCGTCAGGTAGATCAGCTGGAAGTACCCTCGCGCCACTGCCGGCAGCTTGGCCCTTTCGCTGCTGGCCATCACCCCTCCGTGGGCCTGAGCGAGGAGCTCCGAGCACCGCTGAAGGGTCAGCGACGCCAGACGCCCGGGATGCCGACGGTGCATCTCCCGGATCTTCTCCACGCCTTTCGGAAGGGCGGCCAACTGAAAAGACGAGTCGCTCGACTCGTCGTCGTCACTGGAGGAACTCTTCCTCTTTCTCTTCTTCTCCTTCGAGCTGCTTCCTCGGGTCAGCTCCAAAGCTGACCGCTCCCGGCGCCCCGCTGGGCTTCGTTTTGCGATCTCGGCCAGCAGCTCGTCCTTCGTGTCGCCCTTCTCCTTCTTCTCCTTTTCCTTCTTCTTCTGCTCGGCCGCCTCAGTCGCCCCCGGCTGCCCAGATGCTCCCAAGGCCTCTGCCAGACCAGCCACACCTGGCAGCCCGGTCTGCACTCCCAAGGCCGTGGGATCAGCAGTGGGATCAGGCGGAGGACCACCCAAACCCGGTGCCTCACCCACAAGCCCCGGGTGTGCTCCGGCTCTTGCCTTGTCTTCTTCAGTGAGCCACCCAACCTGAAGCACCTGGTCCATCCCCAGCAACCGGAAGACGTCGACGTGGATCGGGTGCCGATACATAGTGCTTTCTCCGCAGCTAGACTGCGGGCTTCCACAGAAGTGCAAGGGGATGACTCGGTCGAGGGTATAGGCCCCATAGGTTTGCTCCACCCAGTAGTCGTAGTAGCCGTCCTGGACTGCCACCACGTGGCACTCAAAAAGCCGTCCGGTCCTCATCTGTCGGTCGTCACCGGCCTCCACCAAGTAGGCCAACAGGTGCCCTTGCTGTCGGCCCCTGTTGTCATATCCAGGAAACTCCACCCAGGCACCCTTCTTGAGCCCATCAAAGTGGGACTCGCGAGCCCGGGCTCCTGTTCGCCGCCAGCTCGGCATGCGGCTTGCCATGCGCCCTGCAGGCGTCCTAACGAGCTGAGGGGGTGCCGTCCGTGGGATTTACCCCGTACTCCCCTCGAGAAGCACCGGCACCCACGCAGCTCCCCAGCTCACACTTCCAAAACAAACAAATCCAGGCCGAAACTGCGTGACACGGGGAGTCGCACTATCGAACAGGGGACTGCTTTCTAGGCCGAGGCGCTGTCTGTTTGGCCTGTGGGAAGTCCTACGGCCTACGCCTCGGTTGGGCGCCTCAGGCGACATCTGCTTTCTCGTGGCAGATCCATCATTGGGGTGCATATCGTGCAGAGCTTCCAACCGGACAACGCCCCATCCGCACGCCTGCAAATGCCTCCTGTGTCAGTGCCCGCCTCCTTCCGAGACCCACCCGGCTCCGTGTACCGAGTTCCCGCAAAGTTTGCTCAGCGTCAGGCTGTGTCAGAGCACATCGAACCCTGCCAAGTGCTCAGGGAAACAGTGAAGCAGTGGAACTGCTTTTGATCGACCCTGAGCTAGTTTGAAGAGCCTGACCGGCGCCAGACTACCAAAGCCTCCAAGCATGCCTTCGCACTAGGACTCCTACTTGGAACCCTCCTAGCCGGCATTCCCTTGCTTACGCCTTCCTGCGACCTTTGAGGGGCCCTTCTTGTCTTTGGAGCAACCACCCTGTTAGTGACAAGCATCAGGCTACGCCATGCTATTGCGTACGGCACGTGGCTCCTGCAGGCCTGTTGTGTTCTCGCGCGAGTTCTCGAGATTGCGCAGAGCCAAGGGTGTAGCTTCCGGTCAGGTGCTGGCGACTGGAATAGAAGTCAGCCCAGCCCCGCCACTGAGTGTGCTACACCTGGCTGATTTCGACTGGTTTCCGCTTTTCTAGCGGGGAGCTTTGCTCCCATGCGGCCCAGTTTGCGGAAGTTTGAGGGATGTTCGGCTCTCGGTATGGCCGCCAAGTGAGGAGCTGTGGAGCCCCCGGAGGTTGGCTTGTGGCGTCGTATGCTCGCAGGTGTGAAGCCCTCGAGCCGAGCGCTGCTTGAAGTCATGAAGCCGGGCCGTAGGCGCCTTGCCAAGCCTAGCCCTAGGCCCTATAGCCCTAGCCTAGCTCCTGGCTGTGAGGCTGCTCAGCTCATGGAGTCCTGTGCTGGACGCCGTGATGCAGCACCGCTACAAAGAGGCAAGCTGCGAAGGCTGAAGTTCTCAAGCAAATCGTGCATTACAAGCGAGACAACATGAACAGGATGCAGGAAGAACTCACGGGGTTCGTTGGGGAGACAAGGGCGGCGCATCGTTTGGGCATCGCTTCGGCAGTTGCAGAAGACGGGATCGTCACATTACGAAGTTCTGCCTAGCAAACTGTGTGTGTGGTGCTTGCCCGTGGGTCAGACAGAGCCTGTTCTCCGGGAGGATGTCTTGTCATCGAAGGAAGGCTCAGCTGGCAAGGTTCGGGATGCCATTCAAGTACCTGGTGCTGGGGTTTAAGTCGACCCAGCCATTCGGTGTGATGAGACCTATAGACATGGTTCCAGCCTGCAGCACAGCCATAGCGGGTGATAACGGCTCCTAAATGCCCCCCCTTGCATGTTGACGCTGTTCTCTCTCGTTGGATTCTGATCACACTACATACTGGGACTTGTGCGAGAGCTCAGTTGCATTAGTCGATGGTTCCGGTAGTTCAATACATGCACTTAGGCCTGACAACCCAAAATCTTGACTGTGCACAGAGAACGAAGCCTTTGGGCCAAAGCCCCGATACCGACGTCCGGTTCCCCTGCGACTTCCAAGCCAAGCACAGATGTGCGAGCCAACTGACACCACTTGACATCCACGCACCATGTGGCGCCTTGGGTAATCCATTGCATGGCCTTGCTGTTACTGACAAGTGCTTCCCTCATGGCCAACCAAGCCCTGGGGGTGAGCACAGGCGTCATTATCTCGACGATCCCCACCTCGGCGGCAATCAAGGTGGGATCAATGGCCCACACGTCATCTTCGTCATCTTCCGGTATTTGCAGTACCGTGTGATCGCTTCCACGTGTCTGGGTGCTTCTGTGAAATTTCTTGACTATGGCACTTTTTCTCCAGTGTCTCCAGTGAACCTTCCCCTTGTCGAAGGCCACGATGGCAGGTTGAGCAACCTGTGGCTGAAAATACCTTCAGCGATTCGGGACTGGGCTCCGGGGGTCTCAATACGTCACGGGTTGAGCCAACCCAACCATATGCTATCTTTGGATGTGGCAATACAGACTTTGTTGAGACAGTACAAACTTGATCGCAGAAATGCCCTCAGACTTTTGGCCTGAAGGAAATACCTGAAGTTTAAGGAGGGTTTAAGTAAATTGATGTGATGAACCCATCAAGGAGGGTTTTAAGTAAATTGAAGTGATGAGCCCCCGAAGAAGGGTTTAAGTAAATGGAAGTGATGAGCCCCCGAAGGAGGGTTTTAAGTACATGAAGTGATGAACCCCGAAGGAGAGTTTAAGTAAATTGAAGTGATGAACCCCCGAAGGAGAGTTTAAGTAAATTGATGTGATGAACCCATCAAGGAGGGTTTTAAGTAAATTGAAGTGATGAACCCCCGAAGGAGAGTTTAAGTAAATTGATGTGATGAACCCATCAAGGAGGGTTTTAAGTAAATTGAAGTGATTAGCACCCGAAGGAGGGTTTAAGTAACTGGAAGTGATGAGCCCCCGAAGGAGGGTTTAAGTAAATGGAAGTGATGAGCCCCCGAAGGAGGGTTTAAGTAAATGGAAGTGTGAGCCCCCGAAGGAGGGTTTAAGTAAATGGAAGTGATGAGCCCCCGAAGGAGGGTTTAAGTAAATGGAAGTGATGAACCCAAACGATGACGAAGGAGGGTTAAAGTAAATGGGTAAATGGAAGTGGTGAACCCAAACGATGATACCCCCCGAAGGAGGTTTCAAGTAAATGGAAGTGAAAACCCTCGAAGGAGAGTTTAAGTAAATTGATGTGATGAACCCATGAAAGAGGGTTCTAAGTAAATTGAAGTGATGAGCCCCCGAAGGAGGGTTTAAGTAAATGGAAGTGATGAGCCCCGAAGGAGGGTTCAAGTAAAGTGAATTGATGAACCCCCAAAGGAGAGTTTAAGTAAATTGAAGTGATGAAACCCCCGAAGGAGGGTTTAAGTAAATTGATGTGATGAACCCAACAAGGAGGGTTTTAAGTAAATTGAAGTGATGAGCCCCCGAAGGAGGGTTTAAGTAAATGGAAGTGATGAGCCCCCGAAGGAGGGTTTTAAGTACATGGCAGTGATGAGCCCCCGAAGGAGGGTTTAAGTAAAAGGAAGTGATGAGCACCCGAAGGAGGGTTCAAGTAAATTGAAGTGATGAGCCCCCGAAGAAGGGTTTAAGTAAATGGAAGTGATGAGCCCCCGAAGGAGGGTTTTGGAGTTCAAGGTTGCAGTTTAGGGGTGTGAAGTGATGAACCCCCGACGAAGAGTTTAAGTAAGTTGATGTGATGAACCCATGAAGGAGGGTTTTAAGTAAACTGATGTGATGAGCCCCCGAAGGAGGGTTTAAGTAAATGGAAGTGATGAGCCCCCGAAGGAGGGTTTAAGTAAATTGAAGTGATGAACCCCCGAAGGAGAGTTCATGTAAATTGAAGTGATGAACCCCGGAAGGAGAGTTCAAGTAAATTGAAGTGATGAGCCCCCGAAGGAGGGTTTAAGTAAATGGAAATGATGAGCACACCAAGGAGGTTTTAAGTAAATGGAAGTGATGAACCCAAACGATGAACCCCGCGGAGGAGGGTTCAAGTGAATTGTAGTGATGAACCCCAAGTAAATGGAAATGATGAACCCCCGAAGGAGAGTTTAAGTAAATTGATGTGATGAACCCATGAAGGAGGGTTCTAAGTAAATTGAAGTGATGAGCACCCGAAGGAGGGTTTAAGTAAATGGCAGTGATGAGCCCCCGAAGGAGGGTTCAAGTAAAGTGAAGTGATGAACCCCCGAAGGAGAGTTTAAGTAAATTGAAGTGATGAAACCCCCGAAGGAGGGTTTAAGTAAATTGATGTGATGAACCCATCAAGGAGGGTTTTAAGTAAATTGAAGTGATGAGCCCCCGAAGAAGGGTTTAAGTAAATGGAAGTGACGAACCCAAACGATGAACCCCCCGAAGGAGGGTTCAAGTAAACCGAAGTGATGAACCCCCGACGAAGAGTTTAAGTAAATTGATGTGATGAACCCATGAAGGAGGGTTTTAAGTAAATTGAAGTGATGAGCCCCCCAAGGAGGGTTTAAGTAAATGGAAGTGATGAGCCCCCGAAGGAGGGTTTAAGTAAATGGAAGTGATGAGCCCCCGAAGGAGGGTTTAAGTAAATGGAAGTGATGGGCCCCCGAAGGAGGGTTTAAGTAAATTGAAGTGATGAACCCCCGAAGGAGAGTTCAAGTAAATTGAAGTGATGAACCCATGAAGGAGGGTTTTAAGTAAATTGAAGTGATGAGCCCCCGAAGGAGGGTTTAAGTAAATGGAAGTGATGAGCCCCCGAAGGAGGGTTTGAGTAAATGGAAGTGGTGAACCCAAACGATGATACCCCCCGAAGGAGGGTTCAAGTAAATGGAAGTGATGAACCCCCGAAGGAGAGTTTAAGTAAATTGATGTGATGAACCCATGAAAGAGGGTTCTAAGTAAATTGAAGTGATGAGCCCCCGAAGGAGGGTTTAAGTAAATGGAAGTGATGAGCCCCCGAAGGAGGGTTCAAGTAAAGGGAAGTGATGAAGCCCCGAAGGAGAGTTTAAGTAAATCGAAGTGATGAAACCCCCGAGGGAGGGTTTGAGTAAATTGATGTGACGAACCCATCAAGGAGGGTTTTAAGTAAATTGAAGTGATGAGCACCCGAAGGAGGGTTAAAGTAAATGGAAGTGATGAGCCCCCGAAGGAGGGTTTTGGAGTTCAAGGTTGCAGTTTATAGGGTTTAGGGTTTTTATTGAAAAGCTGAGTTGCTGCTGTGAGAACACACATGTGTGTGCAGAAAGCAGAGAAGTTGTGTAGCAGAAGCTTGAAGTCAAGTGTTATTGAAAAGCTGAGTTGCTGCTGTGAGAACATACATGTGTGTGCAGAAAGCAGGGGGCCCTGGCTCAGCTTAGGGTTGTGAAAACACACATGTGTGTGCAGAAAGCAAAGAACCCTGGCTCAGCTCGGAAGTTGTGTAGCAGAAACTTGAAGTCAAGTTTTATTGAAAAGCTGAGTTGCTGCCGGGAGAACACACGTGTGCAGAAAGCAGAGGAGTTGTGTAGCAGAAGCTTGAAGTCAAGTCAATTTTTCAATAGCCGAGTTGCTGCTGTGAGAACATACATACATGTGCGTGCAGAAAGCAGAGAAGTTGTGTAGCAGAAGCTTGAAGTCAAGTTTTATGGAAAAGCCGAGTTGCTGCTGTGAGAACATACATGTGTGTGCAGACAGCAGAGAAGTTGTGTAGCAGAAGCTTGAAGTCAAGTTTTATTGAGAAGCCGAGTTGCTGCTGTGAGAACATACATGTGTGTGCAGAGCAGAGAGCCCTGGCTCAGCTTAGGGTTGTGAAAACGCACATGTGTGTGCAGAAAGCAGAGAACCCTGGCTCAGCTCGGAAGCTGTGTAGCAGAAGCTTGAAGTCAAGTTTTATTGATAAGCTGAGTTGCAGCTGTGAGAACATACATGTGTGTGCAGAAAGCACAGAACCCTGGCTCAGCTCGGAAGTTGTGTAGCAGAAGCTTGAAGTCAAGTTTTATTGAAAAGCTGAGTTGCTGCTGTGAGAACATACATGTGTGTGCAGACAGCAGAGAAGTTGTGTAGCAGAAGCTTGAAGTCAAGTTTTATTGAGAAGCCGAGTTGCTGCTGTGAAAACACATGTGTGTGCAGAAAGCAGAGAGCCCTGGCTCAGCTTAGGGTTGTGAAAACACACATGTGTGTGCAGAAAGCAAAGAACCCTGGCTCAGCTCGGAAGTTGTGTAGCAGAAACTTGAAGTCAAGTTTTATTGAAAAGCTGAGTTGCGGCTGGGGAAAAAAAATGTGTGTGCAGAAATTAGAGAACCCTGGCTCAGCTCGGAAGTTGTGTACCAGAAACTTGAAGTCAAGTTTTATTGAAAAGCTGGGTTGCTGCTGTGAGAACACACATGTGTGTGCAGAAAGCAGAGAAGTTGTGTAGCAGAAGCTTGAAGTCAAGTTTTATTGAAAAGCTGAGTTGCTGCTGTGAGAACATACATGTGTGTGCAGAAAGCAGAGAGCCCTGGCTCAGCTTAGGGTTGTGAGAACACACATGTGTGTGCAGAAAGCAAAGAACCCTGGCTCAGCTCGGAAGTTGTGTAGCAGAAACTTGAAGTCAAGTTTTATTGAAAAGCTGAGTTGCAGCTGTGAGAACATACATGTGTGTGCAGAAAGCAGAGAACCCTGGCTCAGCTCGGAAGTTGTGTAGCAGAAGCTTGATGTTGAGTTCTTTTCGTTTTTCTTCAACAAGTTTGAGCGGCTGCTGTGAAAACACACATGTGTGTGCAGAAAGCAGGGAACCCTGGCTCAGCTCGGAAGTTGTGTAGCAGAAGCTTGATGTTGAATTCTTTTCGTTTTTCTTGTTTTTCTTTAACAAGTTTGAGCTGCTGCTGTGAAAACACAAATGTGTGTGCAGAAAGCAGAGAACCCTGGCTCAGCTCGGAAGTTGTGTAGCAGAAACTTGAAGTCAAGTTTTATTGAAAAGCTGAGTTGCTGCTGTGAGAACACACATGTGTGTGCAGAAAGCAAAGAAGTTGTGTAGCAGAAGCTTGAAGTCAAGTCAAATTTTCAATAGCCGAGTTGCTGCTGTGAGAACATACATGTGCGTGCAGAAAGCAGGGAAGTTGTGTAGCAGAAGCTTGAAGTCAAGTTTTATGGAAAAGCCGAGTTGCAGCTGTGAGAACATACATGTGTGTGCAGACAGCAGAGAAGTTGTGTAGCAGAAGCTTGAAGTCAAGTTTTATTGAGAAGCCGAGTTGCTGCTGTGAGAACACACATGTGTGTGCAGAGCAGAGAGCCCTGGCTCAGCTCAGGGTTGTGAAAACACACATGTGTGTGCAGAAAGCAGAGAACCCTGGCTTAGCTCGGAAGTTGTGTAGCAGAAACTTGAAGTCAAGTTTTATTGAAAAGCTGAGTTGCAGCTGTGAGAACATACATGTGTGTGCAGAAAGCAGAGAACCCTGGCTCAGCTCGGAAGTTGTGTAGCAGAAGCTTGATGTTGAGTTCTTTTCGTTTTTCTTCAACAAGTTTGAGCGGCTGCTGTGAAAACACACATGTGTCTGCAGAAAGCAAAGAACCCTGGCTCAGCTCGGAAGTTGTGTAGCAGAAACTTGAAGTCAAGTTTTATTGAAAAGCTGAGTTGCTGCTGTGAAAACACAAATGTGTGTGCAGAAAGCAGAGAACCCTGGCTCAGCTCGGAAGTTGTGTACCATAAACTTGAAGTCAAGTTTTATTGAAAAGCTGAGTTGCTGCTGTGAGAACACACATGTGTGTGCAGAAAGCAGAGAACCCTGGCTCAGCTCGGAAGTTGTGTAGCAGAAGCTTGATGTTGAGTTCTTTTCGTTTTTCTTGTTTTTCTTTAACAAGTTTGAGCTGCTGCTGTGAAAACACACATGTGTGTGCAGAAAGCAAAAAACCCTGGCTCAGCTCGGAAGTTGTGTAGCAGAAACTTGAAGTCAAGTTTTATTGAAAAGCTGAGTTGCTGCTGTGAGAACATACATGTGTGTGCAGAAAGCAGAGAGCCCTGGTTCAGCTTAGGGTTGTAAAAACACACATGTGTGTGCAGAAAGCAAAGAACCTTGGCTCAGCTCGGAAGTTGTGTAGCAGAAACTTGAAGTCAAGTTTTATTGAAAAGCTGACTTGCTGCTGTGAGAACACACATGTGTGTGCAGAAAGCAGAGAACCCTGGCTTAGCTCGGAAGTTGTGTAGCAGAAGCTTGAAGTCAAGTTTTATTGAAAAGCTGAGTTGCTGCTGTGAGAACACAAATGTGTGTGCAGAAAGCAGAGAACCCTGGCTTAGCTCGGAAGTTGTGTAGCAGAAGCTTGATGTTGAGTTCTTTTCGTTTTTCTTGTTTTTCTTTAACAAGTTTGAGCTGCTGCTGTGAAAACACACATGTGTGTGCAGAAAGCAAAAAAACCCTGGCTCAGCTCGGAAGTTGTGTAGCAGAAACTTGAAGTCAAGTTTTATTGAAAAGCTGAGTTGCTGCTGTGAGAACACACATGTGTGTGCAGAAAGCAGAGAAAGTTGTGTAGCAGAAGCTTGAAGTCAAGTTTTATTGAAAAGCTGAGTTGCTGCTGTGAGAACATACATGTGTGTGCAGAAAGCAGAGAGCCCTGGCTCAGCTTAGGGTTGTGAGAACACACATGTGTGTGCAGAAAGCAAAGAACCCTGGCTCAGCTCGGAAGTTGTGTAGCAGAAACTTGAAGTCAAGTTTTATTGAAAAGCTGAGTTGCTGCTGTGAGAACACAAATGTTTGTGCAGACAGCAGAGAACCCTGGCTGAGCTCGGAAGCTGTGTGGCAGAAGCTTGATGTTGAGTTCTTTTCGTTTTAACAAGTTTGAGCTGCTGCTGTGAAAACACACAAGTGTGTGCAGAAAGCAAAGAACCCTGGCTCAGCTCGGAAGTTGTGTAGCAGAAACTTGAAGTCAAGTTTTATTGAAAAGCTGAGTTGCTGCTGTGAGAACACACATGTGTGTGCAGAAAGCAGAGAAGTTGTGTAGCAGAAGCTTGAAGTCAAGTTTTATTGAAAGCTGAGTTGCTGCTGTGAGAACATACATGTGTGTGCAGAAAGCGGAGAGCCCTGGCTCAGCTTAGGGTTGTGAGAACACACATGTGTGTGCAGAAAGCAAAGAACCCTGGCTCAGCTCGGAAGTTGTGTAGCAGAAACTTGAAGTCAAGTTTTATTGAAAAGCTGAGTTGCTGCTGTGAGAACATACATGTGTGTGCAGACAGCAGAGAACCCTGGCTGAGCTCGGAAGCTGTGTAGCAGAAGCTTGATGTTGAGTTCTTTTCGTTTTAACAAGTTTGAGCTGCTGCTGTGAAAACACACAAGTGTGTGCAGAAAGCAAAGAACCCTGGCTCAGCTCGGAAGTTGTGTAGCAGAAACTTGAAGTCAAGTTTTATTGAAAAGCTGAGTTGCTGCTGTGAAAACACAAATGTGTGTGCAGAAAGCAGAGAACCTTGGCTCAGCTCGGAAGTTGTGTAGCAGAAGCTTGATGTTGAGTTCTTTTCGTTTTTCCTGTTTTTCTTTAACAAGTTTGAGCTGCTGCTGTGAAAACACACATGTGTGTGCAGAAAGCAAAAAACCCTGGCTCAGCTCGGAAGTTGTGTAGCAGAAACTTGAAGTCAAGTTTTATTGAAAAGCTGAGTTGCTGCTGTGAGAACACAAATGTGTGTGCAGAAAGCAGAGGAGTTGTGTAGCAGAAGCTTGAAGTCAAGTCAAATTTTCAATAGCCGAGTTGCTGCTGTGAGAACATACATGTGTGTGCAGAAAGCAGGGAAGTTGTGTAGCAGAAGCTTGAAGTCGAGTTTTATTGAAAAGCCGAGTTGCTGCTGTGAGAACATACATGTGTGTGCAGACAGCAGAGAAGTTGTGTAGCAGAAGCTTGAAGTCAAGTTTTATTGACAAGCCGAGTTGCTGCTGTGAGAACATACATGTGTGTGCAGAGCAGAGAGCCCTGGCTCAGCTTAGGGTTGTGAAAACACACATGTGTGTGCAGAAAGCAGAGAACCCTGGCTTAGCTCGGAAGTTGTGTAGCACAAGCTTGAAGTCAAGTTTTATTGAAAAGCTGAGTTGCAGCTGTGAGAACATACATGTGTGTGCAGAAAGCAGAGAACCCTGGCTCAGCCCGGAAGTTGTGTAGCAGAAGCTTGATGTTGAGTTCTTTTCGTTTTTCTTGGTTTTTTTAACAAGTTTGAGCTGCTGCTGTGAAAACACACATGTGTGTGCAGAAAGCAAAGAACCCTGGCTCAGCTCGGAAGTTGTGCAGCAGAATCTTGAAGTCAAGTTTTATTGAAAAGCTGAGTTGCTGCTGTGAGAACACAAATATGTAAGCAGAAAGCAGAGAACCCTGGCTCAGCTCGGAAGTTGTGTAGCAGAAGCTTGATGTTGAGTTCTTTTTGTTTTTCTTTAACAAGTTTGAGCTGCTGCTGTGAAAACACACATGTGTGTGCAGAAAGCAAAAAACCTTGGCTCAGCTCGCAAGTTGTGTAGCAGAAACTTGAAGTCAAGTTTTATTGAAAAGCTGAGTTGCTGCTGTGGGAACATACATGTGTGTGCAGAAAGCAGAGAGCCCTGGCTCAGCTTAGGGCTGTGAAAACACACATGTGTGTGCAGAAAGCAAAGAACCCTGGCTCAGTTCGGAAGTTGTGTAGCAGAAACTTGAAGTCAAGTTTTATTGAAAAGCTGAGTTGCTGCTGTGAGAACACACATGTTGTGCAGAAAGCAGAGAACCCTGGCTTAGCTCGGAAGTTGTGTAGCAGAAGCTTGAAGTCAAGTTATACTGAAAAGCTGAGTTGCAGCTGTGAGAACATACATGTGTGTGCAGAAAGCGGAGAGCCCTGGCTCAGCTTAGGGTTGTGAGAACACACATGTGTGTGCAGAAAGCAAAGAACCCTGGATCAGCTCGGAAGTTGTGTAGCAGAAACTTGAAGTCAAGTTTTATTGAAAAGCTGAGTTGCTGCTGTGAGAACATACATGTGTGTGCAGAAAGCAGAGAACCCTGGCTCAGCTCGGAAGTTGTGTATCAGAAGCTTGATGTTGAGTTCTTTTCGTTTTTCTTTAACAAGTTTGAGCTGCTGCTGTGAAAACACACATGTATGTGCAAAAAGCAAAGAACCCTGGCTCAGCTCGGAAGTTGTGTAGCAGAAACTTGAAGTCAAGTTTTATTGAAAAGCTGAGTTGCTGCTGTGAGAACACACATGTGTGTGCAGAAAGCAGAGAACCCTGGCTTAGCTCGGAAGTTGTGTAGCAGAAGCTTGAAGTCAAGTTTTATTGAAAAGCTGAGTTGCAGCTGTGAGAACATACATGTGTGTGCAGAAAGCAGAGAACCCTGGCTCAGCTCGGAAGTTGTGTAGCAGAAGCTTGGTAGTTAGTTCTTGTCGTTTTTCTTCCAAGAACCCTGGCTCAGCTCTGAAGTTGTGTACCAGAAACTTGAAGTCAAGTTTTATTGAAAAGCTGAGTTGCTGCTGTGAGAACACAAATGTGTGTGCAGAAAGCAGAGAACCCTGGCTCAGCTCGGAAGTTGTGTAGCAGAAGCTTGATGTTGAGTTCTTTTCGTTTTCTTGTTTTTTTTTAACAAGTTTGAGCTGCTGCTGTGAAAACACACATGTGTGTGCAGAAAGCAAAAAACCCTGGCTCAGCTCGGAAGTTGTGTAGCAGAAACTTGAAGTCAAGTTTTATTGAAAAGCTGAGTTGCTGCTGTGAGAACACACATGTGTGTGCAGAAAGCAGAGAAGTTGTGTAGCAGAAGCTTGAAGTCAAGTGTTATTGAAAAGCTGAGTTGCTGCTGTGAGAACATACATGTGTGTGCAGAAAGCAGGGAGCCCTGGCTCAGCTTAGGGTTGTGAAAACACACATGTGTGTGCAGAAAGCAAAGAACCCTGGCTCAGCTCGGAAGTTGTGTAGCAGAAACTTGAAGTCAAGTTTTATTGAAAGCAGAGGACCCTGGCTTAGCTCGGAAGTTGTGTAGCAGAAGCTTGAAGTCTGTTTTTATTGAAAAGCTGAGTTGCAGCTGTGGGAACATACATGTGTGTGCAGAAAGCAGGGAACCCTGGCTCAGCCCGGAAGTTGTGTAGCAGAAGCTTGATGTTGAGTTCTTTTCGTTTTTCTTGTGTTTCTTTAACAAGTTTGAGCTGCTGCTGTGAAAACACACAGGTGTGTGCAGGAAGCAAAGAACCCTGGCTCAGCTCGGAAGTTGTGTACCAGAAACTTGAAGTCAAGTTTTATTGAAAAGCTGAGTTGCTGCTGTGAGAACATACATGTGTGTGCAGAAAGCAGAGAACCTTGGCTCAGCCCGGAAGTTGTGTAGCAGAAGCTTGATGTTGAGTTCTTTTCGTTTTTCTTTAACAAGTTTGAGCTGCTGCTGTGAAAACACACATGTGTGTGCAGAAAGCAGAGAACCCTGGCTTAGCTCGGAAGTTGTGTAGCAGAAGCTTGAAGTCAAGTTTTATTGAAAAGCTGAGTTGCACCTGTGAGAACATACATGTGTGTGCAGAAAGCAGAGAACCTTGGCTCAGCTCGGAAGTTGTGCAGCAGAAGCTTGAAGTCAAGTGTTATTGAAAAGTTGAGTTGCTGCTGTGAGAACATACATGTGTGTGCAGAAAGCAGGGAGCCCTGGCTCAGCTTAGGGTTGTGAAAACACACATGTGTGTGCAGAAAGCAAAAAACCCTGGCTCAGCTCGGAAGTTGTGTAGCAGAAACTTGACGTCAAGTTTTATTGAAAAGCTGAGTTGCTGCTGTGAGAACACACATGTGTGTGCAGAAAGCAGAGAAGTTGTGTAGCAGAAACTTGAGTTCAAGTTTTATTGAAAAGCTGAGTTGCTGCTGTGAGAACATACATGTGTGTGCAGAAAGCAGGGAGCCCTGGCTCAGCTTAGGGTTGCGAAAACACACATGTGTGTGCAGAAAGCAAAGAACCCTGGCTCAGCTCGGAAGTTGTGTAGCAGAAACTTGAAGTCAAGTTTTATTGAAAAGCTGAGTTGCTGCTGTGAGAACACACATGTGTGTGCAGAAAGCAGAGAACCCTGGCTTAGCTCGGAAGTTGTGTAGCAGAAGCTTGAAGTCAAGTTTTATTGAAAAGCTGAGTTGCAGCTGTGACAACATACATGTGTGTGCAGAAAGCAAAGAACCCTGGCTCAGCTCGGAAGTTGTGTAGCAGAAGCTTGATGTCGAGTTCTTTACCTTTTTCTTGTTTTTCATTAACAATTTTGAGCTGCTGCTGTGAAAACACAAATGTGTGTGCAGAAAGCAAAGAACCCTGGCTCAGCTCGGAAGTTGTGTAGCAGAAACTTGAAGTCAAGTTTTATTGAAAAGCTGAGTTGCTGCTGTGAGAACACAATGTGTGTGCAGAAAGCAGAGAACCCTGGCTCAGCTCGGAAGTTGTGTAGCAGAAGCTTGATGTTGAGTTCTTTTCGTTTTACTTGTTTTTCTTTAACAAGTTTGAGCTGCTGCTGTGAAAACACACATGTGTGTGCAGAAAGCAAAGAACCCTGGCTCAGTTCGGAAGTTGTGTAGCAGAAGCTTGAAGTCAAGTTTTATTGAAAAGCTGAGTTGCTGCTGTGAGAACATACATGTGTGTGCAGAGCAGAGAGCCCTGGCTCAGCTTGGGGTTGTGAAAACACACATGTGTGTGCAGAAAGCAGAGAACCCTGGCTCAGCTCGGAAGTTGTGTAGCAGAAGCTTGACGTCAAGTTTTATTGATAAGCTGAGTTGCGGCTGTGAGAACACAAATGTGTGTGCAGAAAGCAGAGAACCCTGGCTCAGCTCGGAAGTTGTGTAGCAGAAGCTTGATGTTGAGTTCTTTTCGTTGTTCTTGTTCTTCTTTAACAAGTTTGAGCTGCTGCTGTGAAAACACACATGTGTGTGCAGAAAGCAGAGAACCCTGGCTCAGCTCGGAAGTTGTGTAGCAGAAACTTGAAGTCAAGTTTTATTGAAAAGCTGAGTTGCTGCTGTGAGAACACACATGTGTGTGCAGAAAGCAGAGAAGTTATGTAGCAGAAGCTTGAAGTCAAGTCAAATTTTCAATAGCCGAGTTGCTGCTGTGAGAACATACATGTGTGTGCAGAAAGCAGAGAAGTTGTGTAGCAGAAGCTTGAAGTCAAGTTTTATTGAAAAGCCGAGTTGCTGCTGTGAGAACATACATGTGTGTGCAGACAGCAGAGAAGTTGTGTAGCAGAAGCTTGAAGTCAAGTTTTATTGAGAAGCCGAGTTGCTGCTGTGAGAACATACATGTGTGTGCAGAGCAGAGAGCCCTGGCTCAGCTTAGGGTTGTGAAAACACACATGTGTGTGCAGAAAGCAGAGAACCCTGGCTTAGCTCGGAAGTTGTGTAGCAGAAGCTTGAAGTCAAGTTTTATTGAAAAGCTGAGTTGCAGCTGTGAGAACATACATGTGTGTGCAGAAAGCAGAGAACCCTGGCTCATTTCGGAAGTTGTGTAGCAGAAACTTGAAGTCAAGTTTTATTGAAAAGCTGAGTTGCTGCTGTGAGAACATACATGTGTGTGCAGAAAGCAGAGAGCCCTGGTCCAGCTTAGGGTTGTGAAAACACACATGTGTGTGCAGAAAGCAAAGAACCTTGGCTCAGCTCGGAAGTTGTGTAGCAGAAACTTGAAGTCAAGTTTTATTGAAAAGCTGACTTGCTGCTGTGAGAACACACATGTGTGTGCAGAAAGCAGAGAACCCTGGCTTAGCACGGAAGTTGTGTAGCAGAAGCTTGAAGTCAAGTTTTATTGAAAGGCTGAGTTGCAGCTGTGAGAACATACATGAGTGTGCAGAAAGCAGAGAACCCTGGCTCAGCTCGGAAGCTGTGTAGCAGGAGCTTGATGTTGAGTTCTTTTCGTTTTTCTTGTTTTTCTCTAACAAGTTTGAGCTGCTGCTGTGAAAACACACATGTGTGTGCAGAAAGCAAAGAACCCTGGCTCAGCTCGGAAGTTGTGTAGCAGAAACTTGAAGTCAAGTTTTATTGAAAAGTTGAGTTGCTGCTGTGAGAACATACATGTGTGTGCAGAAAGCAGAGAAATTGTGTAGCAGAAGCTTGAAGTCAAGTTTTATTGAAAAGCTGAGTTGCTGCTGCGAGAACATACATGTGTGTGCAGAAAGCAGAGAGCCCTGGCTCAGCTTAGGGTTGTGAGAACACAAATGTGTGTGCAGAAAGCAAAGAACCCTGGCTCAGCTCGGAAGTTGTGTAGCAGAAACTTGAAGTCAAGTTTTATTGAAAAGCTGAGTTGCTGCTGTGAGAACACAAATGTTTGTGCAGACAGCAGAGAACCCTGGCTGAGCTCGGAAGCTGTGTGGCAGAAGCTTGATGTTGAGTTCTTTTCGTTTTAACAAGTTTGAGCTGCTGCTGTGAAAACACACAAGTGTGTGCAGAAAGCAAAGAACCCTGGCTCAGCTCGGAAGTTGTGTAGCAGAAACTTGAAGTCAAGTTTTATTGAAAAGCTGAGTTGCTGCTGTGAAAACACAAATGTGTGTGCAGAAAGCAGAGAACCCTGGCTCAGCTCGGAAGTTGTGTAGCAGAAGCTTGATGTTGAGTTCTTTTCGTTTTTCTTGTTTTTCTTTAACAAGTTTGAGCTGCTGCTGTGAAAACACACATGTGTGTGCAGAAAGCAAAAAACCCTGGCTCAGCTCGGAAGTTGTGTAGCAGAAACTTGAAGTCAAGTTTTATTGAAAAGCTGAGTTGCTGCTGTGAGAACACACATGTGTGTGCAGAAAGCAGAGGAGTTGTGTAGCAGAAGCTTGAAGTCAAGTCAAATTTTCAATAGCCGAGTTGCTGATGTGAGAACATACATGTGTGTGCAGAAAGCAGAGAAGTTGTGTAGCAGAAGCTTGAAGTCAAGTTTTATTGAAAAGCCGAGTTGCTGCTGTGAGAACATACATGTGTGTGCAGACAGCAGAGAAGTTGTGTAGCAGAAGCTTGAAGTCAAGTTTTATTGAGAAGCCGAGTTGCTGCTGTGAGAACATACATGTGTGTGCAGAGCAGAGAGCCCTGGCTCAGCTTAGGGTTGTGAAAACACACATGTGTGTGCAGAAAGCAGAGAACCCTGGCTTAGCTCGGAAGTTGTGTAGCAGAAGCTTGAAGTCAAGTTTTATTGAAAAGCTGAGTTGCAGCTGTGAGAACATACATGTGTGTGCAGAAAGCAGAGAACCCTGGCTCAGCCCGGAAGTTGTGTAGCAGAAGCTTGATGTTGAGTTCTTTTCGATTTTCTTGTGTTTCTTTGACAAGTATGAGCTGCTGCTGTGAAAACACACATGTGTGTGCAGAAAGCAAAGAACCCTGGCTCAGCTCGGAAGTTGTGCAGCAGAATCTTGAAGTCAAGTTTTATTGAAAAGCTGAGTTGCAGCTGTGAGAACACAAATGTGTGTGCAGAAAGCAGAGAACCCTGGCTCAGCTCGGAAGTTGTGTAGCAGAAGCTTGATGTTGAGTTCTTTTCGTTTTTCTTGTTTTTCTTTAACAAGTGTGAGCTGCTGCTGTGAAAACACACATGTGTGTGCAGAAAGCAAAGAACCCTGGCTCAGCTCGGAAGTTGTGTAGCAGAAACTTGAAGTCAAGTTTTATTGAAAAGCCGAGTTGCTGCTGTGAGAACATACATGTGTGTGCAGAGAGCAGAGAAGTTGTGTAGCAGAAGCTGGAAGTCAAGTTTTATTGAAAAGCTGAGTTGCTGCTGTGGGAACATACATGTGTGTGCAGACAGCAGAGAGCCCTGGCTCAGCTTAGGACTGTGAAAACACACATGTGTGTGCAGAAAGCAAAGAACCCTGGCTCAGTTCGGAAGTTGTGTAGCAGAAACTTGAAGTCAAGTTTTATTGAAAAGCTGAGTTGCTGCTGTGAGAACACACATATTGTGCAGAAAGCATAGAACCCTGGCTTAGCTCGGACGTTGTGTAGCAGAAGCTTGAAGTCAAGTTCTATCGAAAAGCTGAGTTGCAGCTGTGAGAACATGCATGTGTGTGCAGGAAGCAGAGAACCCTGGCTCAGCTCGGAAGTTGTGTAGCAGAAGCTTGATGTTGAGTTCTTTTCGTTTTTCTTTAACAAGTTTGATCTGCTGCTGTGAAAACACACATGTGTGTGCAGAAAGCAAAGAACCCTGGCTCAGCTCGGAAGTTGTGTACCAGAAACTTGAAGTCAAGTTTTATTGAAAAGCTGAGTTGCTGCTGTGAGAACACACATGTGTGTGCAGAAAGCAGAGAACCTTGGCTCAGCTCGGAAGTTGTGCAGCAGAAGCTTGATGTTGAGTTCTTTTTGTTTTTCTTGTTTTTCTTTAACAAGTTTGAGCTGCTGCTGTGAAAACACACAGGTGTGTGCAGAAAGCAAAAAACCCTGGCTCAGCTCGGAAGTTGTGTAGCAGAAACTTGAAGTCAAGTTTTATTGAAAAGCTGAGTTGCTGCTGTGAGAACACGCATGTGTGTGCAGAAAGCAGAGAAGTTGTGTAGCAGAAGCTTGAAGTCAAGTGTTGTTGAAAAGCTGAGTTGCTGCTGTGAGAACATACATGTGTGTGCAGAAAGCACGGAGCCCTGGCTCAGCTTAGGGTTGTGAAAACACACATGTGTGTGCAGAAAGCAAAGAACCCTGGCTCAGCTCGGAAGTTGTGTAGCAGAAACTTGAAGTCAAGTTTTATTGAAAAGCTGAGTTGCTGCTGTGAGAACACACATATTGTGCAGAAAGCAGAGAACCCTGGCTTAGCTCGGAAGTTGTGTAGCAGAAGCTTGAAGTCCGTTTTTATTGAAAAGCTGAGTTGCAGCTGTGGGAACATACATGTGTGTGCAGAAAGCAGGGAACCCTGGCTCAGCCTGGAAGTTGTGTAGCAGAAGCTTGATGTTGAGTTCTTTTCGTTTTTCTTGTGTTTCTTTAACAAGTATGAGATGCTGCTGTGAAAACACACATGTGTGTGCAGAAAGCAAAGAACCCTGGCTCAGCTCGGAAGTTGTGTACCAGAAACTTGAAGTCAAGTTTTATTGAAAAGCTGAGTTGCTGCTGTGAGAACACAAATGTGTGTGCAGAAAGCAGAGAACCCTGGCTCAGCTCGGAAGTTGTGTAGCAGAAGCTTGATGTTGAGTTCTTTTCGTTTTCTTGTTTTTTTTTTAACAAGTTTGAGCTGCTGCTGTGAAAACACACATGTGTGTGCAGAAAGCAAAAAACCCTGGCTCAGCTCGGAAGTTGTGTAGCAGAAACTTGAAGTCAAGTTTTATTGAAAAGCTGAGTTGCAGCTGTGAGAACACACATGTGTGTGCAGAAAGCAGAGAACCCTGGCTTAGCTTGAAGTTGTGTAGCAGAAGCTTGATAATGAGTTCTTCTCGTTTTTCCTGCTGCTGTGAAAACACACATGTGTGTGCAAAAAGCAAAGAACCTTGGCTCAGCTCGGAAGTTGTGTAGCAGAAACTTGAAGTCAAGTTTTATTGAAAAGCTGAGTTGCTGCTGTGAGAACACACATGTGTGTGCAGAAAGCAGAGAACCCTGGCTTAGCTCGGAAGTTGTGTAGCAGAAGCTTGAAGTCAAGTTTTATTGAAAAGCTGAGTTGCAGCTGTGAGAACATACATGTGTGTGCAGAAAGCAGAGAACCCTGGCTCAGCTCGGAAGTTGTGTAGCAGAAGCTTGATGTTGAGTTCTTTTCATTTTTCTTTCAAGAACCCTGGCTCAGCTCGGAAGTTGTGTAGCAGAAACTTGAAGTCAAGTTTTATTGAAAAGCTGAGTTGCTGCTGTGAGAACACAAATGTGTGTGCAGAAAGCAGAGAACCCTGGCTTAGCTCGGAAGTTGTGTAGCAGAAGCTTGATGTTGAGTTCTTTTCGTTTTTCTTGTTTTTCTTTAACAAGTTTGAGCTGCTGCTGTGAAAACACACAGGTGTGTGCAGAAAGCAAAAAACCCTGGCTCAGCTCGGAAGTTGTGTAGCAGAAACTTGACGTCAAGTTTTATTGAAAAGCTGAGTTGCTGCTGTGAGAACACACATGTGCGTGCAGAAAGCAGAGAAGTTGTGTAGCAGAAACTTGAGTTCAAGTTTTATTGAAAAGCTGAGTTGCTGCTGTGAGAACATACATGTGTGTGCAAAGCAGGGAGCCCTGGCTCAGCTTAGGGTTGCGAAAACACACATGTGTGTGCAGAAAGCAACGAACCCTGGCTCAGCTCGGAAGTTGTGTAGCAGAAGCTTGAAGTCAAGTTTTACTGAAAAGCTGAGTTGCTGCTGTGAGAACACACATGTGTGTGCAGAAAGCAGGGAACCCTGGCTTAGCTCGGAAGTTGTGTAGCAGAAGCTTGAAGTCAAAGTTTATTGAAAAGCTGAGTTGCAGCTGTGAGAACACAAATGTGTGTGCAGAAAGCAGAGAACCCTGGCTCAGCTCGGAAGTTGTGTAGCAGAAGCTTGATGTTGAGTTCTTTTCGTTTTTCTTGTTTTTCTTTAACAAGTTTGAGCTGCTGCTGTGAAAACACACATGTGTGTGCAGAAAGCAACAAACCCTGGCTCACCTCGGAAGTTGTGTAGCAGAAACTTGAAGTCAAGTTTTATTGAAAAGCTGAGTTGCTGCTGTGAGAAAACACATGTCTGTGCAGAAAGCAGAGAACCCTGGCTCAGCTCGGAAGTTGTGTAGCAGAAGCTTGATGTTGAGTTCTTTACCTTTTTGTTGTTTTTCTTTAACAAGTTTGAGCTGCTGCTGTGAAAACACACATGTGTGTGCAGAAAGCAAAAAACCCTGGCTCAGCTCGGAAGTTGTGTAGCAGGAACTTGAAGTCAAGTTCTATTGAAAAGCTGAGTTGCAGCTGTGAGAACACACATGTGTGTGCAGAAAGCAGAGAAGTTGTGTAGCAGAAACTTGAGTTCAAGTTTTATTGAAAAGCTGAGTTGCTGCTGTGAGAACACACATGTGTGTGCAGAAGGCAGGGAAGTTGTGTAGCAGAAGCTTGAAGTCAAGTTTTATTGAAAAGCTGAGTTGCTGCTGTGAGAACACACATGTGTGTGCAGAAAGCACAGAACCCTGGCTTAGCTCGGAAGTTGTGTAGCAGAAACTTGAAGTCAAATTTTATTGAAAAGCTGAGTTGCAGCTGTGAGAACACACATGTCTGTGCAGAAAACAGAGAACCCTGGCTCAGCTCGGAAGTTGTGTAGCAGAAGCTTGATGTTGAGTTCTTTACCTTTTTCTTGTTTTTCCTTAACAAGTTTGAGCTGCTGCTGTGAAAACACACATGTGTGTGCAGAAAGCAAAGAACCCTGGCTCAGCTCGGAAGTTGTGTAGCAGAAACTTGAAGTCAAGCTTTATTGAAAAGCTGAGTTGCTGCTGTGAGAACACAAATGTGTGTGCAGAAAGCAGAGAACCCTGGCTCAGCTCGGAAGTTGTGTAGCAGAAGCTTGATATTGAGTTCTTTTCGTTTTCTTTAACAAGTTTGAGCTGCTGCTGTGAAAACACACATGTGTGTGCAGAAAGCAAAAAAACCCTGGCTCAGCTCGGAAGTTGTGTAGCAGAAACTTGAAGTCAAGTTTTATTGAAAAGCTGAGTTGCTGCTGTGAGAACACACATGTGTGTGCAGAAAGCAGAGAAGTTGTGTAGCAGAAGCTTGAAGTCAAGTTTTATTGAAAAGCTGAGTTGCTGCTGTGAGAGCATACATGCGTGTGCAGAAAGCAGAGAGCCCTGGCTCAGCTTAGGGTTGTGAAAACACACATGTGTGTGCAGAAAGCAAAGAACCCTGGCTCAGTTCGGAAGTTGTGTAGCAGAAGCTTGAAGTCAAGTTTTATTGAAAAGCCGAGTTGCTGCTGTGAGAACATACATGTGTCTGCAGAGCAGAGAGCCCTGGCTCAGCTTGGGGTTGTGAAAACACACATGTGTGTGCAGAAAGCAGAGAACCCTGGCTCAGCTCGGAAGTTGTGTAGCAGAAGCTTGAAGTCAAGTTTTATTGATAAGCTGAGTTGCAGCTGTGAGAACATACATGTGTGTGCAGAAAGCAGAGAACCCTGGCTCAGCTCGGAAGTTGTGTAGCAGAAGCTTGATGTTGAGTTCTTTTCGTTTTTCTTGTTTTTCTTTAACAAGTTTGAGCTGCTGCTGTGAAAACACACATGTGTGTGCAGAAAGCAGAGAACCCTGGCTCAGCTCGGAAGTTGTGTAGCAGAAACTTGAAGTCAAGTTTTATTGAAAAGCTGAGTTGCTGCTGTGAGAACACACATGTGTGTGCAGAAAGCAGAGGAGTTGTGTAGCAGAAGCTTGAAGTCAAGTCAAATTTTCAATAGCCGAGTTGCTGCTGTGAGAACATACATGTGTGTGCAGAAAGCAGAGAAGTTGTGTAGCAGAAGCTTGAAATCAAGTTTTATTGAAAAGCCGAGTTGCTGCTGTGAGAACATACATGTGTGTGCAGACAGCAGAGAAGTTGTGTAGCAGAAGCTTGAAGTCAAGTTTTATTGACAAGCCGAGTTGCTGCTGTGAGAACATACATGTGTGTGCAGAGCAGAGAGCCCTGGCTCAGCTTAGGGTTGTGAAAACACACATGTGTGTGCAGAAAGCAGAGAACCCTGGCTTAGCTCGGAAGTTGTGTAGCAGAAGCTTGAAGTCAAGTTTTATTGAAAATCTGAGTTGCAGCTGTGAGAACATAAATGTGTGTGCAGAAAGCAGAGAACCCTGGCTCAGCTCGGAAGTTGTGTAGCAGAAGCTTGATGTTGAGTTCTTTTCGTTTTCTTGTGTTTCTTTAACAAGTTTGAGCTGCTGCTGTGAAAACACACATGTGTGTGCAGAAAGCAAAAAACCCTGGCTCAGCTCGGAAGTTGTGTAGCAGAAACTTGAAGTCAAGTTTTATTGAAAAGCTGAGTTGCTGCTGTGAGAACACACATGTGTGTGCAGAAAGCACAGAACCCTGGCTCAGCTCGGAAGTTGTGTACCAGAAACTTGAAGTCAAGTTTTATTGAAAAGCTGAGTTGCTGCTGTGAGAACACAAATGTGTGTGCAGAAAGCAGAGAACCCTGGCTCAGCTCGGAAGTTGTGTAGCAGAAGCTTGATGTTGAGTTCTTTTCGTTTTCCTTGTGTTTCTTTAACAAGTTTGAGCTGCTGCTGTGAAAACATACATGTGTGTGCAGAAATCAAAAAACCCTGGCTCAGCTCGGAAGTTGTGTAGCAGAAACTTGAAGTCAAGTTTTATTGAAAAGCTGAGTTGCTGCTGTGAGAACATACATGTGTGTGCAGAAAGCAGAGAGCCCTGGTTCAGCTAAGGGGTGTGAAAACACACATGTGTGTGCAGAAAGCAAAGAACCTTGGCTCAGCTCGGAAGTTGTGTAGCAGAAACTTGAAGTCAAGTTTTATTGAAAAGCTGACTTGCTGCTGTGAGAACACACATGTGTGTGCAGAAAGCAGGGAACCCTGGCTCAGCTCGGAAGTTGTGTAGCAGAAGCTTGAAGTCAAGTTTTATTGAACAGCTGAGTTGCAGCTGGGAGAACATACATGAGTGTGCAGAAAGCAGAGAACCTTGGCTCAGCTCGGAAGCTGTGTAGCAGAAGCTTGATGTTGAGTTCTTTTCGTTTTTCTTGTTTTTCTTTAACAAGTTTGAGCTGCTGCTGTGAAAACACACATGTGTAAGCAGAAAGCAAAGAACCCTGGCTCAGCTCGGAAGTTGTGTAGCAGAAACTTGAAGCCAAGTTATATTGAAAAGCTGAGTTGCTGCTGTGAGAACACAAATGTGTGTGCAGAAAGCAGAGAACCCTGGCTCAGCTCGGAAGTTGTGTAGCAGAAGCTTGATGGTGAGTTCTTTTTGTTTTTCTTTTGTTTCTTTAACAAGTTTGAGCTGCTGCTGTGAAAACACACATGTGTGTGCAGAAAGCAAAAAACCCTGGCTCAGCTCGGAAGTTGTGTAGCAGAAACTTGAAGTCAAGTTTTATTGAAAAGCTGAGTTGCTGCTGTGAGAACACACATGTGTGTGCAGAAAGCAGAGAAGTTGTGTAGCAGAAGCTTGAAGTCAAGTTTTATTGAAAAGCTGAGTTGCTGCTGTGAGAACATACATGTGTGTGCAGACAGCAGAGAACCCTGGCTTAGCTCGGAAGCTGTGAAGCAGAAGCTTGATGTTGAGTTCTTCTCGTTTTTCTTTAACAAGTTTGAGCTGCTGCTGTGAAAACACACATGTGTGTGCAGAAAGCAAAGAACCCTGGCTCAGCTCGGAAGTTGTGTAGCAGAAACTTGAAGTCAAGTTTTATTGAAAAGCTGAGTTGCTGCTGTGAGAACACAAATGTGTGCGCAGACAGCAGAGAACCCTGGCTTAGCTCGGAAGCTGTGTAGCAGAAGCTTGATGTTGAGTTCTATTTGTTTTTCTTGTGTTTCTTTAACAAGTTTGAGCTGCTGCTGTGAAAACACACATGTGTGTGCAGAAAGCAAAAAACCCTGGCTCAGCTCGGAAGTTGTGTAGCAGAAACTTGAAGTCAAGTTTTATTGAAAAGCTGAGTTGCTGCTGTGAGAACAGACATGTGTGTGCAGAAAGCAGAGAAGTTGTGTAGCAGAAGCTTGAAGTCAAGTTTTATTGAAAGGCCGAGTTGCTGCTGTGAGAACATACATGTGTGTGCAGAAAGCAGAGAGCCCTGGCTCAGCTTAGGGTTGTGAGAACACACATGTGTGTGCAGAAAGCAAAGAACCCTGGCTCAGCTCGGAAGTTGTGTAGCAGAAACTTGAAGTCAAGTTTTATTGAAAAGCTGAGTTGCTGCTGTCAGAACATACATGTGTGTGCAGACAGCAGAGAACCCTGGCTTAGCTCGGAAGCTGTGTAGCAGAAGCTTGATGTTGAGTTCTTTTCGTTTTTCTTGTGTTTCTTTAACAAGTTTGAGCTGCTGCTGTGAAAACACACATGTGTGTGCAGAAAGCAAAAAACCTTGGCTCAGCTCGGAAGTTGTGTAGCAGAAACTTGAAGTCAAGTTATATTGAAAAGCTGAGTTGCTGCTGTGAGAACACACATGTGTGTGCAGAAAGCAGAGAACCCTGTCTCAGCTCGGAAGTTGTGTAGCAGAAGCTTGATGTTGAGTTCTTTTCGTTTTTCTTTAACAAGTTTGAGCTGCTGCTGTGAAAACACACATGTGTGTGCAGAAAGCAAAAAACCCTGGCTCAGCTCGGAAGTTGTGTAGCAGAAACTTGAAGTCAAGTTTTATTGAAAAGCTGAGTTGCTGCTGTGAGAACACACATGTGTGTGTGCAGAAAGCAGGGAAGTTGTGTAGCAGAAGCTTGAAGTCAAGTCAAATTTTTCATAGCCGAATTGCTGCTGTGAGAACATACATGTGTGTGCAGAAAGCAGAGAAGTTGTGTAGCAGAAGTTTGAAGTCAAGTTTTATTGAAAAGCCGAGTTGCTGCTGTGAGAACATACATGTGTGTGTGCAGAAAGCAGGGAAGTTGTGTAGCAGAAGCTTGAAGTCAAGTCAAATTTTCAATAGCCGAGTTGCTGCTGTGAGAACATACATGTGTGTGCAGAAAGCAGAGAAGTTGTGTAGCAGAAGCTTGAAGTCAAGTTTTATTGAAAAGCCGAGTTGCTGCTGTGAGAACATACATGTGTGTGCAGAAAGCAGAGAAGTTGTGTAGCAGAAGCTTGAAGTCAAGTTTTATTGAAAAGCTGAGTTGCAGCTGTGAGAACATACATGTGTGTGTGTGTGTGCAGAAAGCAGAGAACCCTGGCTCAGCTCGGAAGTTGTGTAGCAGAAGCTTGATGTTGATTTCTTTTCGTTTTTCTTTAACAAGTTTGAGCTGCTGCTGTGAAAACACACATGTGTGTGCACTGAGGGTTTATTTGAAGGTGTAGCTCAGGGTTGAGTTTAGGCTTTGGTTCAAGCTTTGGTTTAGGGTTGAATGTGGGGTTGAGTTTAGGGTGCTGTTTAGGGTTTAGTTTAGGGTTTAGCTTAGGGTTGATGTTAGGGTTGAAGTCAGGGTTGAGGTTAGCTAAGGTTAGGGTTTAGTTTGGGGTTGAGGAGAGGGTTGAGTTTAGAGTTTGGGGGTGGGCTTAGAGTTCAGGTTTGGGTTTCGGGTTGTTCATGCAATTTGAAAGGATGTACAAGTGCATGCCAGAAGGGTTTAGAGTTTAGGGTTCAGTTTAGGGTTGAGGTTAAAGTTGAGTTTAAGGTCTGGTTTAGGGTTTGGTTTTGGGTTTGGCTTCGGGTTTTGTGTAAGGTTTGGTTTAAGGTTCGGTTTCGGTGTAGTTGAGGGTTTATTTGAAGGTTTAGCTCAGGGTTGAGTTTAGGGTGCTTTTTAGGGTGCTGTTTAAGGTTTAGTTTAGGGTTTAGTTTAGGGTTGATGTTAGGATTGAAGTCAGGGTTGAGGTTAGCTAAGGTTAGGGTTTAGTTTGGGCTTGAGGAGAGGGTTGAGTTTAGTACTTTGGTGGTGGGCTTTGGAGTTCAGATTTGGGTTTCGAGTTGATCATGCAATTTGGCAAAAAGCACAATGCCAGAAAGGTTTAGAACTTAGACCAATGACACTAGTTTTTTTTAAATTTAAAAATTTTATTTCGAAGCTAGAAAGCTTTATATTTCTAGCTCCTACTTTCTGCTTAAATCTTCAAACCGTTAAGTTTTTTCCATAGAGAAATTAATTTCGGGTTGGGTTTAGGGTTTGTTTTAGGTTTTGGTTTGGGTTTGGTTTAAGGTTCGGTTTAGGGTCGAGTTTAAAGTTGAGTTTAAGGCTTGGTTCAGGGTTGAGGTTGGTTTAGTTCAAGGTTTGGTTTAGGGTTAGGTTTTGGGTTTGGCTTAGGGTTTTGTTTAAGGTTTGGTTGAGGGTTTGGTTTCGGATGTAGTTGAGGGTTTCTTTGAGGGTTTAGTTCAGGGTTGAGTTTAGGCTTTGGTTTAAGGTTTGGTTTAGGGGAACGTAGGGTTGAGTTTAGGGTGCTGTTTAGGGTTTAGTTTAAGGTTTAGTTTAGGTTTGATGTTAGGGTTGAAGTCAGGGTTGAGGTTAGCTAAGGTTAGGGTTTAGTTTGGGTTGAGGAGAGGGTTGAGTTTAGAGTTTGGGGGTGGGCTTAGAGTTCAGGTTTGGGTTTCGGTTGTTCATGCAATTTGATAGGATGTACAAGTGCATGCCAGAAGGGTTTAGAGTTTAGGGTTCAGTATAGGGTTTAAGTTTAGGGTTTAGTTTACAACCTTTAGGGTTACGGTTTGGTTCAAGGTTTGTTTTCGGGTTTGGTTGAGGTTTTGGTTTAAAGTGCAGTTTTGGGTCGAATCTAGAATTGAATTCGCAGTTTATTAAGTTTAGGATTGTATTTCGAGACTGGGGTTGGGTTTTATGTTTAGGGTTGAGTTTGGAGTTCAGGGTTGGGTGTCGAGTTTAGGGTTTAGTTTCGGGTTTGGTTTAGGGTTTGTTTAAGTTTTGGTTTGGGTTTTGGTTTGGGTTTTGGTTTAGGGTTCAGTTTAGGGTTGAGTTTAAAGTTGAGTTTAAGGCTTGGTTCAGGGTTGAGTTTGGTTTAGTTCGAGGTTTGGTTTAGGGTTTGGTTTTTGGGTTTGGCTTAGGGTTTTGTGTAAGGTTTGGTTTAGGGTTTGGTTGAGGGTTTATTTGAAGGTTTAGCTCAGGGTTGAGTTTAGGCTTTGGTTCAAGCTTTGGTTTAGGGTTGAATGTAGGGTTGAGTTTAGGGTGCTGTTTAGGGTTTAGTTTAGGGTTTAGCTTAGGGTTGATGTTAGGGTTGAAGTCAGGGTTGAGGTTAGCTAAGGTTAGGGTTTAGTTTGGGGTTGAGGAGAGGGTTGAGTTTAGAGTTTGGGGGCGGGTTTAGAGTTCAGGTTTGGGTTTCGGGTTGTTCATGCAATTTGAAAGGATGTACAAGTGCATGCCAGAAGGGTTTAGAATTTGGGGTTCAGTTTAGGGTTTAAGTTTTAGGGTTTAGTTTACAGCCTTTAGGGTTACGGTTTGGTTCAAGGTTTGTTTTCGGGTTTGGTTGAGGTTTTGGTTTACAGTTCAGTTTTGGGTCGAATCTAGAATTGAATTCGCAGTTTATTAAGTTTAAGGTTGTATTTCGAGACTAGGGTTGGGTTTTATGTTTAGGGTTGAGTTTGGAGTTTAGGGTTGGGTGTCGAGTTTAGGGTTTAGTTTCGGGTTGGTTTTGGTTTGGGTTTTGGTTTAGGGTTCAGTTTAGGGTTGAGGTTAAAGTTGAGTTTAAGGCTTGGTTTAGGGTTTGGTTTTGGGTTTGGCTTAGGGTTTTGTGTAAGGTTTGGTTTAAGGTTCGGTTTCGGTGTAGTTGAGGGTTTATTTGAAGGTTTAGCTCAGGGTTGAGTTTAGGCTGCTTTTTAGGGTGCTGTTTAGGGTTTAGTTTAGGGTTTAGTTTAGGGTTGATGTTAGGATTGAAGTCAGGGTTGAGGTTAGCTAGGTTAGGGTTTAGTTTGGGCTTGAGGAGAGGGTTGAGTTTAGTACTTTGGTGGTGGGCTTTGGAGTTCAGATTTGGGTTTCGAGTTGATCATGCAATTTGACAAAAAGCACAATGCCAGAAAGGTTTAGAATTTAGACCAATGGCACTAGTTTTTTTTAAATCTAAAAATTTTTATTTCGAAGCTAGAAAGCTTTATATTTCTAGCTCCTACTTTCTGCTTAAATCTTCAAACCGTTAAGTTTTTCCATAGAGAAATTAATTTCGGGTTGGGTTTAGGGTTTGTTTTAGGTTTTGGTTTGGGTTTGGTTTAAGGTTCGGCTTAGGGTCGAGTTTAAAGTTGAGTTTAAGGCTTGGTTCAGGGTTGAGTTTGGTTTAGTTCAAGGTTTGGTTTAGGGTTAGGTTTTGGGTTTGGCTTAGGGTTTTGTTTAAGGTTTGGTTGAGGGTTTGGTTTCGGATGTAGTTGAGGGTTTCTTTGAGGGTTTAGTTCAGGGTTGAGTTTAGGCTTTGGTTTAAGCTTTGGTTTAGGGTTGAATGTAGGGTTGAGTTTAGGGTGCTGTTTAGGGTTTAGCTTAGGGTTTAGCTTAGGGTTGATGTTAGGGTTCAAGTCAGGGTTGAGGTTAGCTAAGGTTAGGGTTTAGTTTGGGGTTGAGGAGAGGGTTGAGTTTAGAGTTTGGGGGTGGGTTTAGAGTTCAGGTTTGGGTTTCGGGTTGTTCATGCAATTTGAAAGGATGTACAAGTGCATGCCAGAAGGGTTTAGAATTTGGGGTTCAGTTTAGGGTTTAAGTTTTAGGGTTTAGTTTACAGCCTTTAGGGTTACGGTTTGGTTCAAGGTTTGTTTTCGGGTTTGGTTGAGGTTTTGGTTTAAAGTTCAGTTTTGGGTCGAATCTAGAATTGAATCCGCAGTTTATTAAGTTTAGGGTTGTATTTCGAGACTAGGGTTGGGTTTTATGTTTAGGGTTGAGTTTGGAGTTTAGGGTTGGGTGTCGAGTTGAAGGTTTAGTTTCGGGTTAGGTTTTGGTTTGGGTTTTGGTTTAGGGTTCAGTTTAGGGTTGAGGTTAAAGTTGAGTTTAAGGCTTGGTTTAGGGTTTGGTTTTGGGTTTGGCTTAGGGTTTTGTGTAAGGTTTGGTTTAAGGTTCGGTTTCGGTGTAGTTGAGGGTTTATTTGAAGGTTTAGCTCAGGGTTGAGTTTAAGCTGCTTTTTAGGGTGCTGTTTAGGGTTTAGTTTAGGGTTGATGTTAGGATTGAAGTCAGGGTTGAGGTTAGCTAAGGTTAGGGTTTAGTTTGGGGTTGAGGAGAGGGTTGAGTTTAGTACTTTGGTGGTGGGCTTTGGAGTTCAGATTTGGGTTTCGAGTTGATCATGCAATTTGACGAAAAGCACAATGCCAGAAAGGTTTAGAATTTAGACCAAAGACATTAGTTTTTTTAAATCTAAAAGTTTTTATTTCGAAGCTAGAAAGCTTTATATTTCTAGCTCCTACTTTCTGCTTAAATCTTCAAACCGTTAAGTTTTTCCATAGAGAAATTAATTTCGGGTTGGGTTTAGGGTTTGTTTTAGGTTTTGGTTTGGGTTTGGTTTAAGGTTCGGTTTAGGGTCGAGTTTAAAGTTGAGTTTAAGGCTTGGTTCAGGGTTGAGTTTGGTTTAGTTCAAGGTTTGGTTTAGGGTTAGGTTTTGGGTTTGGCTTAGGGTTTTGTTTAAGGTTTGGTTGAGGGTTTGGTTTCGGGTGTAGTTGAGGGTTTCTTTGAGAGTTCAGTTCAGGGTTGAGTTTAGGCTTTGGTTTAAGGTTTGGTTTAGGGGAACGTAGGGTTGAGTTTAGGGTGCTGTTTAGGGTTTAGTTTAAGGTTTAGTTTAGGGTTGATGTTAGGGTTGAAGTCAGGGTTGAGGTTAGCTAAGGTTAGGGTTTAGTTTGGGGTTGAGGAGAGGGTTGAGTTTAGAGTTTGGTGGTGGGTTTAGAGTTCAGGTTTGGGTTTCGGTTGTTCATGCAATTTGATAGGATGTACAAGTGCATGCCAGAAGGGTTTAGAGTTTAGGGTTCAGTTTAGGGTTTAAGTTTAGGGTTTAGTTTACAACCTTTAGGGTTACGGTTTGGTTCAAGGTTTGTTTTCGGGTTTGGTTGAGGTTTTGGTTTAAAGTTCAGTTTTGGGTCGAATCTAGAATTGAATTCGCAGTTTATTAAGTTTAGGATTGTATTTCGAGACTGGGGTTGGGTTTTATGTTTAGGGTTGAGTTTGGAGTTCAGGGTTGGGTGTCGAGTTTAGGGTTTAGTTTCGGGTTTGGTTTAGGGTTTGTTTAAGTTTTGGTTTGGGTTTTGGTTTAGGGTTCAGTTTAAGGTTGAATTTAAAGTTGAGTTTAAGGCTTGGTTCAGGGTTGAGTTTGGTTTAGTTCGAGGTTTGGTTTAGGGTTTGGTTTTTGGGTTTGGCTTAGGGTTTTGTGTAAGGTTTGGTTCAAGGTTTGGTTTCGGTGTGGTTGAGGGATTATTTGAAGGTTTAGCTCAAGGTTGAGTTTAGGCTTTGGTTTAAGGTTTGGTTTAGGGGAATGTAGGGTTGAGTTTAGGGTGTTGTTTAGGGTTTAGTTTAGGGTTGATCTTAGGATTGAAGTCAGGGTTGAGGTTAGCTAAGGTTAGGGTTTAGTTTGGGGTTGAGGAGAGGGTTGAGTTTAGAGTTTGGGGGCGGGTTTAGAGTTCAGGTTTGGGTTTCGGGTTGTTCATGCAATTTGAAAGGATGTACAAGTGCATGCCAGAAGGGTTTAGAGATTAAGGTTCAGTTTAGGGTTTAAGTTTTAGGGTTTAGTTTACAGCCTTTAGGGTTACGGTTTGGTTCAAGGTTTGTTTTCGGGTTTGGTTGAGGTTTTGGTTTAAAGTTCAGTTTTGGGTCGAATCTAGAATTGAATCCGCAGTTTATTAAGTTTAGGGTTGTATTTCGAGATTAGGGCTGGGTTTTATGTTTAGGGTTGAGTTTGGAGTTTAGGGTTGGGTGTCGAGTTTAGGGTTTAGTTTCGGGTTAGGTTTTGGTTTGGGTTTTGGTTTAGGGTTCAGTTTAGGGTTGAGGTTAAAGTTGAGTTTAAGGCTTGGTTTAGGGTTTGGTTTTGGGTTTGGCTTAGGGTTTTGTGTAAGGTTTGGTTTAAGGTTCGGTTTCGGTGTAGTTGAGGGTTTATTTGAAGGTTTAGCTCAGGGTTGAGTTTAGGCTGCTTTTTAGGGTGCTGTTTAGGGTTTAGTTTAGGGTTTAGTTTAGGGTTGATGTTAGGATTGAAGTCAGGGTTGAGGTTAGCTAAGGTTAGGGTTTAGTTTGGGCTTGAGGAGAGGGTTGAGTTTAGTACTTTGGTGGTGGGCTTTGGAGTTCAGATTTGGGTTTCGAGTTGATCATGCAATTTGACGAAAAGCACAATGCCAGAAAGGTTTAGAATTTAGACCAAAGACATTAGTTTTTTTTAACCTAAAAATTTTTATTTCGAAGCTAGAAAGCTATATATTTCTAGCTCCTACTTTCTGCTTAAACCTTCAAACCGTTAAGTTTTTTCCATAGAGAAATTAATTTCGGGTTGGGTTTAGGGTTTGTTTTAGGTTTTGGTTTGGGTTTGGTTTAAGGTTCGGTTTAGGGTCGAGTTTAAAGTTGAGTTTAAGGCTTGGTTCAGGGTTGAGTTTGGTTTAGTTCAAGGTTTGGTTTAGGGTTAGGTTTTGGGTTTGGCTTAGGGTTTTGTTTAAGGTTTGGTTGAGGGTTTGGTTTCGGGTGTAGTTGCGGGTTTCTTTGAGAGTTCAGTTCAGGGTTGAGTTTAGGCTTTGGTTTAAGGTTTGGTTTAGGGGAACGTAGGGTTGAGTTTAGGGTGCTGTTTAGGGTTTAGTTTAAGGTTTAGTTTAGGGTTGATGTTAGGGTTGAAGTCAGGGTTGAGGTTAGCTAAGGTTAGGGTTTAGTTTGGGGTTGAGGAGAGGGTTGAGTTTAGAGTTTGGTGGTGGGTTTGGAGTTCAGGTTTGGGTTTCGGTTGTTCATGCAATTTGAAAGGATGTACAAGTGCATGCCAGAAGGGTTTAGAGTTTGGGGTTCAGTTTAGGGTTTAAGTTTAGGGTTTAGTTTACAACCTTTAGGGCTACGGTTTGGTTCAAGGTTTGTTTTCGGGTTTGGTTGAGATTTTGTTTTAAAATTCAGGTTTGGGTCGAATCTAGAATTGAATTCGCAGTTTATTAAGTTTAGGATTGTATTTCGAGACTGGGGTTGGGTTTTATGTTTAGGGTTGGGTTTGGAGTTCAGGGTTGGGTGTCGAGTTTAGGGTTTAGTTTCGGGTTTGGTTTAGGGTTTGTTTAAGTTTTGGTTTGGGTTTTGGTTTAGGGTTCAGTTTAAGGTTGAATTTAAAGTTGAGTTTAAGGCTTGGTTCAGGGTTGAGTTTGGTTTAGTTCGAGGTTTGGTTTAGGGTTTGGTTTTTGGGTTTGGCTTAGGGTTTTGTGTAAGGTTTGGTTCAAGGTTTGGTTTCGGTGTGGTTGAGGGATTATTTGAAGGTTTAGCTCAAGGTTGAGTTTAGGCTTTGGTTTAAGGTTTGGTTTAGGGGAATGTAGGGTTGAGTTTAGGGTGTTGTTTAGGGTTTAGTTTAGGGTTTAGCTTAGGGTTGATTTTAGGATTGAAGTCAGGGTTGAGGTTAGCTAAGGTTAGGGTTTAGTTTGGGGTTGTGGAGAGGGTTGAGTTTAGAGTTTGGCGGTGGGTTTAGAGTTCAGGTTTGGGTTTCGGGTTGTTCATGTAATTTGAAAGGATGTACAAGTGCATGCCAGAAGGGTTTAGAATTTGGGGTTCAGTTTAGGGTTTAAGTTTTAGGGTTTAGTTTACAGCCTTTAGGGTTACGATTTGGTTCAAGGTTTGTTTTCGGGTTTGATTGAGACTTTGGTTTAAAGTTCAGTTTTGGGTCGAATCTAGAATTGAATTCGTAATTTATTAAATTTAGGATTGTATTTCGAGACTGGGGTTGGGTTTTATGTTTAGGGTTGAGTTTGGAGTTCAGGGTTGGGTGTCGAGTTTAAGGTTTAGTTTCGGGTTTGGTTTAGGGTTTGTTCAAGTTTTGGTTTGGGTTTTGGTTTAGGGTTTAGTTCAGGGATGAGTTTAAAGTTGAGTTTAAGGCTTGGTTCAGGGTTGAGTGTGGTTTAGTTCGAGGTTTGGTTTAAGGTGTGGTTTTTGGGTTTGGCTTAGGGTTTTGTGTAAGGTTTGGTTTAAGGTTTGGTTTCGGTATGGTTGAGGGTTTATTTGAAGGTTTAGCTCAGGGTTGAGTTTAGGCTTTGGTTTAAGGTTTGGTTGAGGGGAATGTAGGGTTGAGTTTAGGGTTCTGTTTAAGGTTTAGTTTAGGGTTTAGTTTGGGGTTTAGTTTAGGGTTGATGTTAGGATTGAAGTCAGGGTTGAAATTAGCTAAGGTTAGGGTTTAGTTTGGGGTTGAGGATAGGGTTGAGTTTAGAATTTGGGGGTGGGTTTAGAGTTCAAGTTTGGGTTTGGGGTTGTGCATGTAATTTGAAAAGATGTGGAAGTGCATGCCAGAAGGATTTAGAATTTGGGGTTCAGTTTAGGAGGGTTTAGTTTATAGTCTTTAGGGTTACGGTTTGGTTCAAGGTTTGTTTTCGGGTTTGATTGAGATATTGATTTAAAGTTCAATTTTGGGTCGAATGTAGAATTGAATTCGCAGTCTATTTAATTTAGTTAGGGTTGTATTTCGAGACTAGGGTTGGGTTTTATGTTTAGGGTTGAGTTTGGAGTTCAGGGTTGGGTGTCGAGTTTAGGGTTTAGTTTCGGGTTTGGTTTAGGGTTTGTTTAAGTTTTGGTTTGATTTTGATTCAGGGTTCAGTTTAGGGTTGAGTTCATGGCTGGGTTCAAGGTTTGAATTTGGTTTAGTTGGAGGTTTGGTTTAGGGTTTGGTTTTGGGTTTGGTTTAAGGTTGTGTATAAGGTTTGGTTTAGGGTCTGATTTCGGGTGTAGTTGAGGGTTTATTTGAAGGTTTAGCTCAGGGTTGAGTTTAGGGTGCTTTTTAGTGTGCTGTTTAGGGTTTAGTTTAGGGTTTAGTTTAGGGTTGATGCTAGGGTTGAGGTCAGGGTTTAGGTTAGCTAAAATTAGGATTTAGTTTAAGATTTCATAGAAGATTGAATTTAAATTTTGGTGGTGAGTTTAGAGTTCAGATTTGGGTTTCGAGTTGATCATGCAATTTGAAAAAAAAAACAATGCCAGAAAGGTTTAGAATTTAGACAAAAGACTCTAGTCTTTTTTTAAATCTAAAAATTTTTATTTCGAAGCTGAAAATAAATTCAATAGCAGAAAGACGTAGAATTTAGTCTAAAGATTTTAATTAAAAAAAAAATTAAAAAAATTTATTTCGAAATAGAAAGCTTATATATTTCTAATTCTTAATTTGTATTTAAATCTTCAAATCATGAATTTTTTTCGTATAGAAATGCTCCAATTTTAAACAATACCTCAAAAACATTTCGGATAATATTATAAAGGATAATATTAGAAGATAAAATGTAAACAGAATTTTTGAGATTTGAATTTTGAAGACTGGTTTATTTAAATATTAGGAATATTTGATTTTTGGAATTTTAATTTTAAGATTCAATTCAAATTTTATTTGAAAACTTTAAGATATAGATTTCATGCTTTGGAATTTAGATTTTGGGCTTTAAAAATTGGGCATTAGGATTAAAATTTCATGCATTATTCTTATGTTTTGAATTTTCGGATTTGGACCTTGCGATCTATAATTTAAGGAATTCTTAAGCTTTGAGCTTTAAGATTTTAGGTTTCAAAATTTATTTAACTATTAGGAATTGGGCCTTAAAATTTAAATTTTAATATTTGATTTTTTGAATTTTAATTTTAAAATTTGAATCGAATATTTGCCTTAGGAATTAGGAATTTAAATATAGATATCATACTTTAGAATTTATATTTTGGATTCTAAGATTGGGCATTAGCATTAAAATTTCATTAATTATTTCTTATATTTTGAATTTTCGGATTTGGCTCTTAGAATTTGAAATTTAGGATTTAAATTTTGAATGCAAGATTTATATTATTTAAAAAATAAAAAATTTTTCAATAAATTTTCTAAATAAATTCTTAACATTTAAATTTTGAATGCAAAAATTAAGAATTTAGAATTATTGAAGATGAACAAAATTGAAAATTCATATGGGAAAATCTGCAGGTTTGAAGATTTTAAGATTTGAGTCTTAAGAATTGAAATGTATAGATTTTTATATTTCAGAAATTGAAATTTATAGATTCGACTTTCCTATTTACTTTTTAGATTTTGGATTTTAAAATATGGATTTCGAAATATTTTGGACTTATTCCTGGAATTTTAGCTTCACACATCAAGATTTAGAATTTAAAAATTATTGCTTAAATTTATATAAGTATATTTTATTGAGAAATAAAATTTTCAATTGAGGAATTGAATAGCTTCAAACTTTAAACTTGAAATTTTCATTATTTTTTTTTTTATATATATTCCAAACTTTTTTATGAATCTACAAATCATTTTGAAATGCCAGTTTTGTGTTGAAATTGCAGAATTTTTTTTTGAAATTGCAGAATTTATTTTTGAAACTGCAGAATTATTTATTTCTGATATTACAGAATTATTTTTGAAATTGCAGAATTTTTTTTGAAATTGCAGAATTTTTTTTTGAAATTGCAGAATTAGTTTTCGAAATTGCAGAAATTTTTTTGAAATTGCAGAATTCATTTCTGTAATTCCAAAATTTTTTTTGCAATTTCAAAAATATTGCGAATTTTGCAGAATCTATATTTTTTTTGGGGCAGAATATATTTAAAAATTCAGAAATGCATCAAAAATTGCAGAATTTTTTTTGAAATTCAAGAAATTATTTTTGAAATTGCAAAAATATTTATGAAATTCTTGAAAATTTTCTGGAATTCCAGAAATTTTCTGAAATTGTAAAAATATTTTTGGAAAATTCAAAAAGATTTTTGAAATTTCAAAATTCGTTTTGATATTTTCATATTTTTTTTGGAATTTCAATCAAAATTTTGCTCAAAAAATATGCGAATTTCTGAAATTCCAGAATTTTTTTTCGAAATCCAAAATAAAATTCTGCAAAAACAAATATTTATTTTTACCGTTTTAAATATATTTCACTTATAATTCTGCTACAAATAAACGAAGGGACCCCAGATGCTCCCGCCCCTCAATTAACTAATTAGCACTAATCAATCCCTAAACCCTAAACCCTAAACCCTAAACCCCTAAACCCTAAACCCTAAACCCTAAACCCTAAACCCTAAACCCTAAACCCTAAACCCTAAACCCTAAATTTTAGAGGCTGCGCCTTGTATGAACGGCCTTTAGCGGCGCAGCCGAGGTGCGCCAGCGCAGCAATTGGTTATGAAACTTAGGACTTGGGCTTATGCAAATGAGCTTACTTAAATTCCTTGGGCTTTGTATGTCAATGTACTTAAACCCCACTTGGGGCTATACTTGTGAATTCATTTAAACCCCGCTTGCGGTTATATAGGTCCATTCAATTACACTTGCCTGAGGCTATATATGTCAATCTATATAAACTTCGCTCGGAGCCATGTATGTCTGGGCCTATATATGCCAGTCTATTTCAATCCGGTTTGGGGCTGTGCATGTCTTAAACCTCGTCTGGGCCTGTGTGTAAGAATTCACTATAACGGTGATTGCGCCTATGTATGTGACTTTACTTAAACCCGTCTGGCCCTATGCATGTCAATTTACTTAAACTCCGTTTGGGGCGAAATATATCGATTTAGTTAAACCCCGCTTGGGGCTATGTATGTCAATTTACTCAAACGCCTGGCTTCACATGTCAATTTACTTAAACACGGTCTCTTGCTTCGCCGCTTCATATGTCAGTCTACTTAAAGCCCGTTATGGCTACCTATAATAATGTACTTAAACCCCGTCTTTGACTTCATATGTAAATATACTTGAACCCCGTCTCTGGCTCCTTATATCAATTTACTAATTCCCGTCTTTTACTACATATGTCAATTCACGCAACCACCATCTTTACCTCCGGAGAGGTGTGAATACATTGAAGTGAAAAGCACCCGGAAAGATTTAAGTAAAGTGAAGGTTGAAGAGCCCGCGGGAAGGTTTCAAGTGAAAGGAAACACAAGCCCCGCAGAGGTTTAAGTTAATTGAATTGAAGAGCTTTCCGATATTTCAACTGTCTTAAACCTCTGCGTGCAATGACTGCCCGGTTTCGTGCGACTGGCTCCAGACCCACTCGCCCCGTGTCTTCAATGGCAATATATTATAGGTATAGGAGAAGGTTTACACTTTATTCTAGGTTTCATGTACGTACATATATCGATAAATTTATAGATGCACAATATGTGAAAAGATTTCGATTTAGCTACAATGAACAAGCTGGAAAATGCAGAGATATACTGACACAGACACGAATCTAAATCATACATGTGTATAGCTGTATATATGTATTGAAACGAAAAATATATTCAGATATGTTCATATCTATATATATATATATTCATATGTGACATATATACATATATGTATATGCAGAAAAGTAGAAAATTTCTTTAAATATAGAGATCCACACAGCATAGATCTAGGTATAAAAGACAGAAATGTGTGTATATGTAGTATGTATGTATATATGGCAGAGATATTTGCTATATATATATATATATAATTACAAACAAAGACTTAAATATAAATCAAGATATAGATACAGATGAAGATATATACATATATACAGATTCAGATATAGATATGGACATAGATATAAACATAGCATACGTGCATGAATTGTTAGAAATATCTGCAAATAAATTCGAATAGCATATATAGTGCATGGCTATCTGTGTATATATATTGAACCAGATTCACATGTATAGTATAGAAATCATTATTATCAACATGTGTTTGTTGGTATGTATATATATACATATATGTAGCAATAAAGATATAGCTATGGATATGGGGATAGATATAGGTATAAATATAGGTTTAAATATACGTATAGATATACGTATAGATGTAGGTTCGAATATAAGTATAGATATAGGTATAGATATAGGTATAAATATAGGTATAGATATAGGTACAGATATAGGTATAGGTATAAGTATAGATATAGGTATAGATATATATAGGTATAGGTATAGATATACGTATAGATATAGGTATAGGTATATATATATATATATAGGAATAGATATAGATATTGACATTAGTATTGACACACACAGAGATATAGATGCAGATACTAGTATAGATATCGATGCAAATAGAATATAGATATAGTTAAGATATAGATGCGGATAAAGATATAAGTATAGACAAAGGTATAGATATAGATAAGACAGGCACAGATATAGATATAGACTTAGACATAGACCTGCATGCAGATATAGATCTAAGTGAAGATGAAGACATACAGGCATGAACTAATTCAAATCGATAAAACCATGAAGATATAGATATGGGAGCAGATATTGAAACAGACATAGATGTAGATATAGTCATGCAATTATGTAAAGTTAACTCCGAAGTTCACCGCATTTGAGGAACTGCATGCACACATAAGCAGACAGAACGAGGTACCGATGCTCAGACATGCGAATATAAATGCAAACAGATGATAAATGCCTAGAGATGGCCGCAATTGACTTCAACGTGGCCCCCAAAGCTGATTACTTTAATTTACTAAAACCCGGTTCCTGTTATGATCTCGAGAAGAACTGGTGCGGATTTAAGCTTGCTTTAGCTTTCGATCCGCGTTGTCCCAAAACTACATCTTCAATATGACTCGTCATTTGCAAAGTATATGAGAGGTGAAGAAAATATATCACATTTACATATACATATATATATATATAGAGAGAGACATGTAAATGGAACGATAGGCAGATACCTAGGATTTTATACAGACATACGGGCTTATCTACATACATACATATATATATATATATACATGAAAAGTTCACATATGAATCTATAGCCAGAGAGAACATACACAGATACAAAAAATAAAGACATGTAGATACATACATAGATATACAGATATACAGATATTCATATATATATATATATATATATAGGTAGGCAGCTGTTTGTATACAGAGACAAATAGAAATATATTTATGGGTCTAGATACATCCACAAATATGAGCATCTAAAAATAAACTACGATATACATGCAGCCATAAACATATACTAATCTAGATAATTTATCTATGATTTTGGCTTATATTCATACATATGTATATACAGCTATGCACATATACATACAGACAGAAGTAGAGATACAAACATTAATGCTGACAATATACGCTACATAAAATTATAAACTTCATCGCATAGGGTGCATGTTTGAAAGTTATTACATGTATACTTAAACTTTCAAACCTGTGTAGTGTTGCACCATTCCGCCTCGGCCGGTGGCTTCCGCCCCCGGCCTCGGCGGAAACTAAACTCTCTGTCGTATCATCCTTATCATTTTATTGAACAGATCATTGGAATGATATCAATTGTTCTATGTTTGGAATATACTCGAACTTTTAAACCTATGTAGTCTTGCAAGTAGCCCCGTGTGGACGACAGCTACTCTGATATTTCTACTACCGAAACACAAACAAATAAGAAAACTTAACTTGTAAACAAAGAAAAGTCCCTACGATTTTTTTTACCATTCCTCAACTTGGGTTTTAGGTTTTGTAAGCGTTTGTCTCACTCACTCACTTTCATTCAACCATTCTTCTTCCCTCCTTCTCACTCGCTGATTCTCATTCTCTCATGTTCACTCGCTCTTTCTCATCACGCGCTCGCGAACACTCACGCCCCCGCCAAAACAAAATCGATTCTTAAATCTTCATTTCTGTGTTTTCACGCGTCACCGAAACAAATTTGGTTCGGCAACTGTCGTTTTTGGGATTCTAAACCCCGTCCGTCCGTCTGTCCTTCCGTCCTTCCGTCCGTCCCGTCCGTCCGTCCCCGTCCATCCGTCCGTCCGTACGTCCGTCCCCGTCCATCCGTCCCCGCCTGTGAATCCTTCCCCGTCCGTCTGTCCGTCCGTCCCCGTCCCTTCTGTCCGTCCGTCCCCTTCCGTCCGTCCGTCCGTCCCCTTCCGTCCCCCTCCCCGTCCCTTCCGTTCGCTCCCTTCCCTCCGTTCCGTCCTTGTCCGTCCGCCCGTTCTCGTCCGTCCTCGTCCGTCCGTCCGCGTCCTCCGTCTGTCCCTGTCCGTCCGTCCGTGGTCCGTCCGTCCGTCCGTCCGTCCGCCCATGTCCGTCCGCGTCCGTCTGTCCGTGTGTGTCCGTCCGTCCGTACGTCCGTCCCCGTCCATCCGTCCGTCCGTGCGTCCATCCCCATCCATCCGTCCCCGCCCGTGAATCCTTCCCCCGTCCCTTCTGTCCGTCCGTCCCCTTCCGTCCGTCCGTCCGTCCGTCCGTCCCCTTCCGTCCCCCTCCCCGTCCCTTCCGTTCGCTCCCTTCCCTCCGTTCCGTCCTTGTCCGTCCGGCCGTCCTCGTCCGTCCGTCCGCGTCCTCCATCTGTCCCTGTCCGTCCGTCCGTCCGTCCGTGGTCCGTCCGTCCGTCCGTCCGCCCATGTCCGTCCGTCCCTGTCCGTCCGCCCGTGTCCGTCCGTCCGCGTCCGTCTGTCCGTGTGTGTCCGTCCGTCCGTACGTCCGTCCCTTCCGGCCGTTCCTGTGATTGTCCGTTCGTCCATCCGTCTGTCCACGTGTTCAATCAGGCGTTTGGCGGCTTTCAATTTGGCATTTGCGGTCTCCACTTTGGGCTTTTGGTGATTTGGGTATCGCGTTTGCCTTGTAATTGAACGAAATCACAAAAACAAATCTGTTTCTGGAATTGTCGTGACCTGGTCCGTCCGTCCGCCGCCCGTTCGCTCGTCTGTCCGAACGAACGCGGGCGAGGTTCGCGTCAACGAACGCATTAGAGGAATCGGCCGGAGCCCCTTGTTTTCCCAAGGGTTGCCCAGGGCGCCAGCTGCGCTGGCGAACGTCGCTTTCTGGACGCGTGTGTCCGTCCGTACCTTCTGACCAGGTCCGTCCGTCCGTCCGCCGCCCGTTCCCTCGTCTGTCCGAACGAACGGGGGCGAAGTTCGCGTCAACGAACGCTTTAGGGCTAAGGGCCGGAGCCCCTTGTTTTCCCAAGGGTTGCCTGGGGCGCCAGCTGCGCTGGCGAACCCTAAACCCTAAACCCTAAACCCTAAACCCTAAACCCTAAACCCTAAACCCTAAACCCTAAACCCTAAACCCTAAACCCTAAACCCTCTCTCTCAA